>OMPJ01009041.1:0-29063 GCA_900312935.1 Carapus acus | reverse complement strand
ACATATTTTTGTGACCATCATCAATGGCACATACAAAAAGCACAAAGTTTTAGTCTCCCATCCTGTCATCCCACTTTTTAATATCTGCAGGCTGTCAGGAGGGCACCTGTCTCTCCAGATTTGTATGTCACACAGCAATATGCAGACACTGGAACACGCACTCCCTTCAAAAAAAAAACAAGTCCATGTTTTTTTTCAGTATTTTACGTTCAAAATACAACAGCAGTAGAATGAACAGCCATTGTAAATATTTGATGTGCATGCACTTTCCCTTCAACTTGTACACACACAAGGTCTTAACAATCTTCATAAATTTATGAAATTCATCAATTGTGCCCAACTACAACTAATCAAATTTGACAGTGAAAGAGTTTCAAGCTGCCATGTACGGGTACCCTGTCACTAACAGAATCTTAGGAATATGATCATTTTAACCGTGGGTCATTGTTGAAGATTGGAAGTTAAAAATAGAAAAGCATCAACATTAGCGGAGATAAGAGCCAACGCTGACTTGAGGGCACTGTAAGATTGATGTATGTTAAGGGACACAGGTTGAAGATTAACATGTTGATGTCATCATTGGCTCAGAGGCCCCTTTGTCAGTCTCATCCTCTTTGGATCCTGAGGCCAACGTTGCTGAGGTCAGTGGTGGTTGTAGTTGTTGCTCTTTCACTTTGAATACATCCCAACTCTCAGGTAGTAGGCCATTGTTGAAGATTGTTGAGGTCAGATAGGAGAACAATAAGATGGAGGCAAAGGCAACTATCATGGAAATTGTCTTAATGGGACAATACTGGACGTAAACACCATCTTCCAGAGTGCATCCTGGGAAGTGCAGAACAGGTGGAAGCCCAAACGATGGTTCTCCACTCAGCAGTCTCACCACCAACCCTACCACCCAACCCATAATAGCTCCGTAACCATTAGAGATGTTACAGAAGAGGACACAGACGAGTTGAGGGAAGATTAAGATGTAAGCCAACTCTGAACTAAGGGCCCAGAACACAATGACGCTGTTCTTCAGATAAGTCATTGATGCACCAGCCAAACCCACCACCACCACACAAACTCTGATCGTCCACTGCAATTCACTTTGAGATGCCTAAAAAAGAGGAATTCAAGGAGAAGGAAAGAAGTCAACACTGTCATCTTTTCCGTAATGTCATGTAGTCCAAATAAAGAAGAGACATTCTTGCTATTTTACCTGAGGCCTTAGTGCTTTATAGATGTTGGCAGTAAAGATGGAGGCTGCAGACAGCAGAGCAGAGTCAGCTGATGACATTACGGCAGCAGCAATGGCACCAATGCCAATGACAGAGATATAGGATGGTGTGAGGTGCTGCAAGGTGATGGGCAGGATGAGAGCCGCCTCCCCACGCTCAAACGGAGATGGAGACCCATAGGAGGTCTGGTTCCAGTCTGTGGACAAAGTTGTTTCATTGTAGTTGATTAGGTCAATGTTGGCATCGGATCAGTCAGAACACCAATGAACTACTCTATACAATAAACAAATAGTGAAGAGACAGTTTTGATGGCCTATGAAAAAAAATTGCGTCATGACACACAAATACCTGTAGAAGCTGCCACGGCACCTATCAGTACCGGGGGTACCCCAAATACTAAGACAAGGAGGGCGCCCACGTAAGATGCGGTTTTGGCAGAAGCTGATGATGAAGCACTCAAGATCCTTTGGTGCAAGGCTTGATACCCCAAGCCACCTAATGCCTTGAAAGCAGAGGTGTACAAGTGACTTGTTTCAGAACAAAACAAAAAGTACACTTTCTCTAGCAGTGTAGCACAGTGATTTCATGCTCACTGTTAATTGTGAGTGTGAAGTGTCTTTCGATTTTTCTGTCCTCAATCAAATCTACTCAGTGCTTGACGGTACTTTGGGTGGTTGAAGAGAATTTCTTGTGCTTTTGCTCACCAGAATTAAGATATAATCAATCCATTTCCCAATCATTTTTCCCTCCAGTTTACCAATCCAGGGAGCATGTAGGGTGTTGTTAAATCCGGTCTGAGTGATGTCCAATGAGACAGGGCTCAACAGGGCAAAGGGCACACAGATCCACTGCAGACATAGAGACATTTGAATGATGAACACATCTACGTCAGCTTTCCCAGCAGCAGCAATCGAGCTGTTTAAGTGGGGAATTGCAGTAAATCCTGACTCTATGGGAGTATATTTGGCCAATGCATGACAAAGCACTTTGTAGCCCCCTGCTGGTCTGTGGCATGGTTGTTACACCTTGATAATATCTGACCAGTCACCTACCTCCTTACTGAAAGTCATTCCTGACTTGTTCTCTCTTGAGGTCATAAATGCAACCAGACTATTTCTATAGGAACCAGACATGTTTCAAACCTACCAGGCTCACAAATATGAGGATGAGCTGTATGACATCTGTGTAGGCCACAGAGTAGAGACCACCCAGCAGGGTGTAAATGATGACCACAGCTGCAGAGATCCAGATGCTGACAGTGTAGGACAAATCTAGAATTACGCTCACAGTTACTCCTATACACACACACACACACACACAAACACAAGCATTGAGTTAAACGTGGATTCAGTCTTGGCATATCTTGTGATTGAACAGAGTTCCAAACATTTGATATGCCAACATATGATCCATAGAAGGTAAGACCACCTTCCATCACATTTGAGGTTCAGCGAAGAACTGTAATATTGTTAAGACTGATCTTCTGTAACGCTCATTACTTTTTCACACAAACAACCGCTGAAAATGAAAGTGAATGGCAATTTTCAACAGGGAGCATTGTACCTAAACCAGTAAGTGTTGCAGGCACCCACGTAACATCTGTCAGAACTGCAGCCAGGGACAGCAAAGCTGTTAATGCCTTTCCATACTTGGTGATGAAAGGGTCCATCATGGTCACATATCTCTTTTCTCTCATCGGGCGAGCAAAGAACAATCCAGCTTCATCATAGAATAGTGATATAAAAAGTATTTTGATAAGACTGAGGGGACACAGTTGAAGAGGAGCACATCATTTCTGGTTTCCCTTTTTTGGCACCAAAAAAAAAAAAGAAAAAAAGCAGTAGCTGTGAAGGGTTGTTGAGTTGTTCTGACAACAGTACGTTTTACAATATAATACTTACTATATCATTTCATATAGCTTATGCTGTTAAGTTGATTTTTCATTTCCAACTCTTACCAAAGAGAAAAGATGCGGCATAAGCAATTACAATTGAGCCAGCCCAGGTCAGTCCCATTGAGGGCATGTATACCATCTCACTGGTGCCAACAATGAAGGCTCCTCCTATCCATGTAGCTTCAAGAAGGAGAAACAAATACAGGGCAAGTGAAAAGAGGTATGCAGCACAACTGAACTCCAGATCACTGAAATTCAGTATTTTGAAGTCAATCATTATCTGCACTGGTTTCATGATTGCTTCATTTACACAGAAGAAAGGAAGATGCAATTGCTTGTTTTACATATTAAATTCAACATATCACAGTGTTGACTCAGTTTGAATAGAGATACATTATTGTAATTGGCAAGATTACAGCGAGTTGTTTGTTACAAGGGACTTGTATTTGGATCTTCATTTTTAAAAAAAGCCATTCAACAGCTGGGATACTAGGGATTTCAGCTGTAAGGATATGAACTCAGCAAAAACCTTGGGTTATTGGAGTGAGAGCTCACCTGTCATGGTGAAGATCCCCACCACAATGGGGATGTTTCGGTTTGCCAGCAGAGCCATGTTGATGTTGTCTGCTGCAAGCCTCTTTTGTTCCCTCTTGGACTTGATGGAGGCCCATATGCCAGTTCCAATGATTAGCACATAGAAAACCACCATTGCTATGACTCCTGGGATGTTAACAGCCATGATGCTGGGAGATGCTTTGTTTTGAGTGTGGTCCCTCTCCTGACAGCGGGAAAATATCTTACAGGCTCAATAATTGACCATTATTCCGGATATTTAAGTACAATGAGATGTGAGAAGCGTGATATCTCTCAATCCTCAGGAGTTTGAGCTTTGTCTGAGCCAGTTTTTGACTATTGTACTATTTTCTCTGAGCTACTCCATTGTGTCCGGGCAGTCTTCTTACTGTAATGCCAATCTTGAACCCAAACTCTTTGCACGCCCCAATGATGTCACATTTGGCAGATTAGCTCTAGTCCAGTCATTTGGACATCTGAGAGATGTTCATTTGCTGGCTCTATTCCACAGTCTGTCTAAAAATGGTCCAGTGTTGAATCCCTAACTGCTCCTGAAATGATAAGGAGGAGTGGAGAGATGCAGTTTCTTCCAGGATTTATCATGTGCTGTATATCAAAATCGAATACAACATCTGACATCCTCTGTGTTTTAAGTGATCTGTATCGTGTTTGCGTAGTCGTGATTAGCGGGTCGATCAAGCACTGATATTGACGCCGGACTTTTGTCACTTTATTACTCCTCCTCCCTCTTGTGTTTTGACTGCCACTGTCATGTGACTTCCAAAAGCACACATACTCACTCACCACACATGCACACATCATCAGTAATTTCCATTTTATTCTATCTAAGTTTTTGTACTATGTAAAGAGAAATCCAGGAATGACAATCCATAGGGAAAATACTTTTAATTAGAGATGACCGATAATATTGGCCCACCGATATTTTCGGCCTGATATTAGCATAAAAATGTAATATCGGTATCGGATTTTTGGGCTTTAAAACCAATAAAATAAAAACTGATAAAAATAAAATAATGCTTGCTTTACACCGAAATAGTGCCTATGCGCTCCTGAAGCGTTTACTGGCGCACATATTGGTATCGGCTGATATCGGTATCGGTAAATTGAGAGTTGGACAATATCGGCATATCGGATATCGGCAAAAAAGCCAATATCGGACATCCCTACTTTTAATAGCTTTCTATCCATTCAGAAGAAAATGTCCGCCATATTTACTAATTTCTACTTTCCCAGAAACCTTGCTATCATTCTGTTTTGCAACAAACTGATAAACTGGACTGTACACTTTGTCAAACCTCGCTGCAACGGAACTTGCCCAGATGGCCGTGCACAAGATTAACTGGATGATTGGAGGTCGTTTCTGGATTTCAGTATTTCAAATTGGATTTTGTGAATGTTTTTGGGTGATCGGTACAACGTCTGCATGCTGAGCAGGACCACTTAACGAAGGATCATCCACCGGGATGATATTTGTCTGTCAACACTTGAATGGTTGGTGGTTCATTGATCTATGTTTTTTCATGAAAGTG
This sequence comes from Carapus acus, assembly GCA_900312935.1. Taxonomy (NCBI): domain Eukaryota; kingdom Metazoa; phylum Chordata; class Actinopteri; order Ophidiiformes; family Carapidae; genus Carapus; species Carapus acus. Next base: position 23,823 of record OMPJ01009041.1, on the reverse strand, counting down.
TCCAACTGTGTTTGATTTTGGATCCTGAAACAGGAATGTTAGACGATACAGACAGTTTATCTCAGTCCGCTGCGGCTGACGCACTGCTCAGTGGTGGTGCTGAATGCCCCATCAAAGGAACAAATGGCAATCCAATCAGAACAAAGCATGGACCGCAGAGCCAATCATTCCCATTATTGCAACCGATCAGTTGGTGCAGGACAGATGATATGAAATGGAGATGTGAGTTTGACAAATATGAAAATGAAAAGGCAAAAGAAACACACAAATCTGCTGTAATACTTGCCTCCTGAGGAGAGAATATATATAGTTTCATGAAAAGCTGTTGGCTGTAATGAAATTTAAAATTTACAGAGGAGGTGGATAAGTTGTTGATAAGGAAGGGTGTCCCTATGCCTGTTGAAAATGAGTACAATGAGGACCTTGAACAATGAGGACCTTGACCTGTTAAGTTGAACACAAAGCTGATATTCTTGCAGGAATTGAAGGAAGACACACTCTTAGAATTTCCCCAATAGCTCTGACTCTTTTTAGCAGTCATACTCTGAAAGCCGTGACCTAATCGCGAGCAAAAACCACTTGATGTTTTTTATCCTGTGACTTCTTTTTACCATCTAAAGTACATTTTTATGGATTTACGGGTCTGGCCTATTTTCAGACTACCTTTTCCTTTCAAGTATCTAGCCGTCGCTATCACCCGCAGCATCATGTAGTTATTTACTGTCGTACTTTTCTCGCAATATTGCCCTCTAGTGGGGAAGCATGTAACTGTTCCGCCTATCACTGCATGCCTGCCAAACCTCATCCCAACCCAGTTGTGATGGACTCCAGTCACAAAGCACTCTCAAATGGATAATCAAATGGAATGGAGTCTTATTATGACATGGGAACAACATTAAACATCCACCCCTTTCTACCCCTATGCAGGCCCGTTGCGCCCATAGAGGCAAGGTAGGCAGTTGCCTGGGGTCCCAAACTGGCGGGGGGCCCCCCAAGACTGGTCATGAGTGAAATGCAACAACAAACTGTGTGAGCGCCCCTTTGATTTCTGTTACGGTTGATGCAGTAAATTGCAATATCAGAATCCTCCTCAAGGGAACCAGCAAATGACAAAACTTCGCCATAAATTACACAAACTATCACCACAAAGCAGAGTTTTCTATCAGGCAGCCGAAAAAGGAAGAAGAAAAAGAGAGAGGGGGAGTAGACAAAACAAGATAGCAGTCACTCATAAATTACTCTGGATAAAATAGGTGTCTTGTACAAATGTTGTAATTTAGCAGCAAGTGGGCTAGTAACAAAATGTACGGGTAATGTTTCCGTCAGCTACCTGACGGTCAATGCTAGGAAAGAACAAGAACAGTTTGCGCTGATTATGGCTACATAATTAAATGTTAATTAACAGCATGAGGGACACACAGATCTGTTGCAGAACCACTGTTCGTACTCAAGGGCAAGACAAAGCTGAGGCTTTTTAATAGGTTTTGAATAGAGATGTCCGATAATATCGGCCCACCAATATTAACGGCCCGATATCAGCATAAAAATGTAATATCGGTATCGGATTTTTGGGCTTTAAAACCGATAAAATAAAAAACGATAAAAATCAAATAATGCTTGCGTTACACCGAAATAGTGCCTATGCGCTCCTGAAGCGTTTACCGGCGCACATATCGGTATCGTCTGATATCGGTATCGGTAAAATGAGAGTTGGGCAATATCGGCATATCGGATATCGGCAAAAAAGCCAATATCGGACATCCCTAGTTTTGAAAGTAGCAGCTTCTTTGCTATGCCACCTTTTCTGTGCCAGTGGCCTGTAGATCGTTGAATGAAATAGTTAAATCATTGATAAATTGTCAAGTAGAATTTATGTATTTATGTATTTATTTATTTTGGAGGGGGGCGTCCGTGTCCATCATCTTGCCTAGGGCCCCCAAATTCCTTGAAACAGCCCTGCCCCCAGGAAGAATGAACAACGTCAAAGGAAACCTTCATCGCTCCTAATCCAGGATTCCAAACACTTGGGAGGCAAAATGAAATGACCACACTGCTTGCACAACTACAATCTACAACTTATCTTTATGTCTGGAGAAGACTGAAGCAGTCATTAGCCTGGACTCTGAATGTATGGAAGTCTCTGGTGGAGTCGAACTGGGAAACAACTGATGCAAAGAAATGTAAACATCAGTGAAGTTGGACAGGAAATGCATCTGAAAGCTGAATAATGAGGACAGGGTTTGACTGCGGACCATCGTGTGAAGGTAGAAACTTCCATCATTCACCTTTCTCAAAGGGAAAGGTTCCCTAGTGAGATTGCTGCACAATCATCAGGCCAATGGAACATTCAAGTGAGCACGCGTCCAAACAAGTTCTGCCCTGAGCAGTCTCACTGAGGCAGGTGTAATATCCTCATACAAGAAAGGACTGCACATGAGTGTCCAACGCCGGCTCGTTTTTTGGTCCCTACTACTAAAAAGGTTGTCCTGCCGCAGCGTGCTGCATTCGTCATATGCCCTTTTTTGGCTTGTATTGCCAGAGGTAATTTTCCACCGATACACCTGGAGGCAACTCTTTTACACCAGCGGTGCCTGTGCATATTCTTTTCACTGATGATTGTGTTGTCGTTCCATCAGTGAGAAAAAAAAAATCACAATGTTGATTCAAGAACTCGTTCTCAGTTAGACTGACTGTCCCAAATATTCAGCTCGTCTTCGGGCACCCTATTGTCAAGAACCAGAAGGAGGACATTCCATGACTTCAGCTATTCATGGCGAGTACCAACAACTGCACAGAGCCATGGCAAATATTCTAAAGGAGGGGGGGAGAGAGGAGTCTGCTTTGGTTGCCCACATAATGGGGATAAGTGATAAGCACTCAAGCAAACAAGCACTCTGTACCGTCTTTAGATGAAAAACCACTGAATGAATATACAATATACATGTGATTTCATAGTGTTGGCTTACTCACAGTCCCCATTTTAGTGCCGATAAAATCACTCGCATTCAGGCATTGCCCTGCATGCCCACCACCAGAGATGCAACCACTAACTTAACTCTCCTGGAAAAATTCATCAAGATGTATTTGAAATGAAAAGTCAGTATGTTGCGGTCCTACCAGGCAGATGAATGAATGTTGTTAAAGTGAGGTATATTTCTGTAGAGCTCGGTCGCAATCACACTCAGCAGCACTAGTCATCAAGCTGGGCAGGTAGTCCACAGCCGCCAGTATTTGCAGTGTTAGTGGTATTGCCGGTTGCGTAGATTATACAGATATCCAATCGACATTGAGCAACTTTGTAGGACAAGACCTTACTCCACCTCCTCAATAGGGATACACTCAGTTAATTTCTTAGTTTGCAATTTCCAAGGGCGTGTTCAATATGTCCAAAATGTTGGATAGTTATAGCTCTAAATGCTGTTTGTCTGAATTAATCAATATGAGGATATTCTGTACAGCACAAATGCACGCCTTTGAGCAGAGACGATTTAGGAACAGCAAGAAATTATTACAAATATTGGGTCACCGGTAGTCACACGTACCTTACATAGCCATCCAGAACCAGATGAGTGCTTCTTTAGGATGTGCACAATAGAGCTCAGTTAGCAGTTTGTCAGGTTACTGGCATAGATGTGATCGAGGACAGTCACGTGGAGGCAAATTGTTGTGCAACAGTGACTGTTAAGCTCTCAAGAACAAAGCTCAGGAACTAAACCCAAATTAATTCAAGCTTAACCCCAACTCTAATAGATGGTTTGGGCGTACTGGATAAGGTCCTCTCTCTTTTTCTGTTTCACAGCTGCAAACAGACAATCTTTCTGATTAGATTCAGTCACTTAGTATGCAGGCATCTTTTTTGATTGAAGAACCAGCTCTACTGTGCTGCATTCATTCAATAATACCTGTATTACAGTGCTATATCGACAGTTGCAACAAAAACCTTCACCGTTCTTGGTCATTGACTACTCCTCATATGCCCGTTGACTGGATAACTCTGCAGCAGGATCTTTTGATCTTTAAGTTACAAGAACCAATTTAAAGCCCATCCTGTAACATTTGTCACAACCCTGTGACAGTTACATCAAAACAATCGTGTAGATCTCATGGGGTGTTATTGCATTTGACTGACTACAGCCAGTGATGGTAAGTTCGATTCTTTTTCCTGCCTAATGCAGGGCTACATGAGTAACTCACCACAGTGAATCCGGTCTTTACCGAGTTACTGAGTAACTGAGTCAGTCACCCAGAATGTGTGGGAATATGTATGCACAAAAGCTCCACCCACTGCATGATCATTTTTACAGTTAAAAAAAAAACTGTGAAAGACCAACTACTTTCAACATGGAAACATTTACTGTAAATCCTCCAGCTTGCTGCTAAAACTAACTAATACAAACACAAATATAAATGCCACCATGCAAAATTTCACTTTATTAAATTTCAACATTACAAGCTTTGGCTCAAATTACTTGTTCAGGCTTATGCACTCTCACTCATGCAGCAAAGACAGAAAGAATCATGTAGTTTCGTATGGAGGAAAGTAATTTACAGAAGTATGTGAGATTCAGTTGCTCACGTATCATCGCAGAGAGGTAGAGGAAGAACTGAAACAAGATACAATAGCATGTGTAGTGGCAGAGTAACACGATTACATTAGCAATTTGCTAATGTGGTTTGTATACTAGCTGTAACAGCGATAGCATATTACTTGTGGCGATGCTTTTCCCAAAATGCATTCCACACTCTTGACTCTGCCACTGCTCAAATTTTCTAACTTGTCTTTTTTTACATCCTGCAACTTGGATATATGTACAGTAGGTATATGGTGACATTTTGACATCAAAAGTAAGAGTAACAGTAAAAGTAACAGTTTGCTCTCATTCTCGGCAGGTTCTGGGTGAAGGAAACGAACAATGCACCGCTTGTGAGTATAAGATGTCAACACATGCACATTTTTTCTCTCCTATCTCCATCCACTTCTCTCTTGGGCATGGGTTCCCGCTCCATGTTTGTCCTTTTTTAGGATAATTACACATGGAGGCTAGCACCAAAACAACGGGCTTCTGCAGCCATGTTGCCTGTCTGGCAGTATTGGCATTGATTTTTAAGTACTATAATTGGACACAGTAAACAAGGACTAATTGTGTTTTTACCCACTGGTGCTTCATGTCCACGTAAACACTAAAGGTTGGCGGCAATCATTGGCTCCGAGGCTTCTTTGTTTGCCCCATCTTTGCATCCAGAGTCCATTGCTACTGGCGTCAGCGGTAGTTCTGGTTGTGGAGCTTTCAGTTTGAGCAAATCCCACGCCTCTGGGAGAAGGCCATTGTTGAAGATCAGTGAAGCCAGATAGGAGAACAATACAATGGAAACAAAGGAGGCTAGCATGGAGATTGTCTTGACCGGAGAATACTGGATGTAAACACCATCCTCCAGGGTGCATCCTGGGAAGTGGAGTACAGGTGGAAGCCCTATTGATGGTTCTCCACTCAACAGTCTCACCATTATCCCCACCAGCCAGCCCATCACAGCGCCATAACCGTTGGAGACGTCAAGGAAGAGCACCGAGATGAGCTGAGGGAAGACTAAGATGTAGGCGATCTCTGAACTAAGGAACAAGAACATGAAGATGCTGTTCCTCAGGTTGGTAAAGGATGTACCAACCAGACCTGTAACCACCACACAGACCCTGATCACCCACTGCAATTCCTTCTGCGATGCCTAAAGGAGAGAGGTTCAAAGGGGCAGTAGAAAAGGTCAGGTGGAACTAACAAACCTCTGACATTTTAATCACTGCATCATACAGTTGGCTGCACACTTTTTAATCATGTCGCACTCTATTCATGGCACATGTTCATCCGTTCTCAATCTTGCCAACAGTAAAAGGTCATCAAACTCGTGGTCTCTTTTTGTGAAATCAGCCTGATTTTTTTCACCTGAGGCCTGAGAAAGGTGTAGATGGTTGAGGTGAAGATGGAGGCTGCAGACAGCAAAGCCGAGTCCGCCGATGACATCACCGCCGCAGCAATGGCACCAATGCCAATGATAGAGATGTAAGAAGGTGTGAGGTGCTGCAGGGTGATGGGCAGGATGAGAGCTGCCTCCCCACGCTCAAATGGAGATGGAGAACCATAGGAGGTCTGGTTCCAGTCTAAAAGTGAAGTTTGGAGAAAAGATTAGAGGCAAGATTGAGATGGCTTGGACATGTGGTGAGGAGGAATAGTGGAGACAGAGAGCATAGGATGTTGAGGGACGGGCCACCAGCTAGGAGGACTGTAGAAAAGATGCATGGATGTGGTTGTTGTGTCAGAGTGCTGTTTTTCACACTGCGTGAAGTAACGTGTCACTAACTCAGCTGGTTAAGAGAGTTTTGACTCCATTGCTCACATTTACCTGTGGAGGCTGCCACTGCACCAATCAGTATGGAGGGAATCCCAAACAGTGGGATGAGGAGAGCAGCAAAATAACATGCAGTGCTGGCAGCAGCTGATGATGATGCAGATAATACCCTCTGGTGGTATGTCTGAAATCCCAAGCTGCCAAATACCTTGAAAGAGGAATAATGACTATCAGGCAGGTTTTCCAGTCCCCATCACTTTTGGCTGTATGTTGAACGTTTCTCTCACCAAAAGTAAGAAATAATCAATCCACTGCCCGGTTGCTTTTGCATCAATTTCACCAAGCCAGGCAGCATGGAGGCTGTTGTTCAACGCAGTCTCAGTGATGTCCAGTGGAACTGGGTTGACGAGGACGAAGGACACACAGACCCACTGCAAGCATGTGAAAGACAAACTGACTAAACAAGCCCCGTCCGTGGTCCTCCTCGTAGTCTCTGGAGGTGATATTTCGTGAGCTATAACTCAAACAGAGAGCACATTAAAACTGTCGTTCCTCCATCTTTGACAGACCCTGGTTGCCACCACTGGACATCACTGAGACTGTGTTACGCCAGGTTAACCCCCAGTGATGTCCAATAGGACTGGGTGAACAAGGACAAAGGACACACAGACCAGGTGCAAACTTGTGAGAGACCAGTAGTCCTCAATTAAAGACTGCTTCACCCCTGCTCGTCCAAAAATGAATGTCTCCTGACATTTGGGTCAGACTGACAAACTGATAAGTGTATAAAGCTATACACACCCAAGCAAGCTCTCCTCACCACTTGATTAGTCAGAACATCGAAGCTCTCGTTGATTTAGCCTGAGCAGACCCTCCATGCAAGGTAGACAGGCACGAGGGTTACAGAGAAAGTAGATATTTTTCCACCATTAATAGGAGATATACGTGCCTTATTTACTCGATTACCAGTGCCATCAACAGTGCCATTAAACCATATTTGCCATATATGCACCAGTCGACAACTGCAACTGCTGTCTGATTCTCTTTCTCTGGTCTCCCTTGATGACTTTTTATTTTGAGATATATCATGGCTCACCACTTTGCCCAGAATGTTAATGTAATTAACCTTGTTTTGTAACAGTACCTTACCCTCTCTCATCCTCTACTGTGGCAAAGTCTTTGTTTTGGGTGCTTTCTCGATGCTTCCTGTGTCTTCTCCTCACCGTTTTTTCTTGTTTTGTGACATTTAGCCTGATTCCGCACATCTTCAGTGCTTAACATAATTTCCTTAACACTCAACCATGTAAAACATAGGGGTAGTAAATATCACAGTTTTAAATGAATAATAAGTTTTCCAAGAACCAAAATATCTTTGCCTAAACTTACCAAGCTGGTGAACATGAGGAGAAGCTGTAAAACATCTGTGTAGGCCACAGAGTAGAGACCTCCCAGCAGTGTGTAGATAATGACCACAGCTGCAGAGATCCAGATGCTGACAGTGTAGGGCAAACCCAGAATTACACTCACAGTCACTCCTACAGAGCATACGTGGATTCAGTATGTCATATTCACACATTTCAATGCCACATAAAGGTCGCATTAAGCACTGCAGTCACTTTTGAAGTTTTGGAGGAATCATCCAACACAAGTGTAAGCCGAGGACTTTTCTACAGTACCTAAAGCAGTTAGTGTTGTGGGCACCCAAACAAAGTCTGCCACAAGTGAGGCCAGAGACTGAATAGCTGATATCACCTTCCCATACTTGATGGTGAAAGGGTCCAACATGGTTACATATCTTCTGTCCCTCATTGGTTTGGCAAAGAACAATCCACCTTCATAGTGGTGACAAGAAAAAGGTCATGATATTGCCCAGAATATCCAACATATTTGAGAGGAGAAAAGTAAAAACACATGGAACACACATAAGCCTGCATTTACACACATGGTACATTTAGTTTGCAATCTTCAAATAGACAAATATGAATTTTCGATGCAAATGCAGTGCTGGATCAGTAGAAGTGAGTGGCAAAACTGCATCACGATTTTCACAGACTTGGTGAGAAGAGGTGAGAAGAGGTCCAATCTCTTACCAATGATAAAAGACGCAGAGAAAGCTGTTAACATGGTCACAGCCCAGATTACTCCCACTGAGGGAGAGTATACCATCTCACTAACGCCAGCAATCACGCCTCCACCCACCCATGTGGCTACAAACAGAGAAAAAGAGCAGTTGCTTCAGTGTACAGAGATCACCTGGATGATGGCAAATAAATCCAAATAAAGTAAATGATGAATCATATATTCAGTTTTGTTCTCATATTTTATCAAAAAGCAAAGCAAGTGTATGAATCTGTCCATGGTCGTCTGCCCCATACAACAAACCATATTCCGAACAGTAGATTACAAAAAAACTGAGTGTTTGTGTGAGTTCACCTGTCATGGTGAAGATTCCCACTACCCGGTTGATGTTTCGATTTGCTAGCAGGGCCATGTCGATGTTGTTTGCTGCAAGTCTCTTCTGTTCCCTTTTGGACTTGATGGAGGCCCATATGCCAGTTCCGATGATTAGTAGATAAAAAACCACCATTGATATGACTCCCGGAACATTCACCGCCATGATGCTTAGAGATGCAGATTCAGTGAGGCTTCAACATGGACATTACTGCCTGAAACTTCCCCTTAAGGAAGAAGAGGAAGACACACTTTTATTGATCTACCAGTAGAAAAATTACAATTTTTATAGTCTATCAATTGTTTGAAATACACACGTGGAAATGACATGCGCATGCACACAAGGACCAGTACAATTAGAACAGGAGATGCTGTGGCTCAAAGCCAAATATTGAGGCCAGGGTTTGACTCCAGACGGATCTTCTGAGGGCAGATACTTCCATCGTTCACCTTTCCCAAAGGGAAAGGCTACCCAATGAGGTTGTTGCATTATCATCAGGCAAATGTGAAGTGAAAACGGAGAGTACAATCTACAAACTGAAAGAACATACTTCCTAACAAGTTCTGCCCTCAGCAATCACACTGGAGTAGATATATGGCCTTTTTATTAGATCGACTGTATGATTAGTATCTAGAGCTCAATAATCCTTGACTTGTTCTCCAGTTTCTGCTACTGAAAAAATGGTTTTGCTGCATTGTGCTGCCTCCATCACACCTCCATTTTTGCTAGGTATTGCCAGAGGTAATACTCCACCAATACAGCAGGGAGCAACTCTTCCACACCCGTGGTGCCACTGAATATTCTGTTGATTCACAGTTGTGATGCCCATTCATCACTGGAGAAAATGACTGTGTTGATTCAAGAACGAATTCTCACTGGCTGACTGGCTGGCTGTCCCAAGTCATTAACTTGTCCTAGGGCACCTTATTATCTTACAACCACAAGGAGGATGTTCCATGACTTTATTCATCCATGGCGAGGATCAACAGTTCAAACACTGTATTGTAGTCAGTTGAAATAGCACAGGATTAACAATATGCATGAGACATTACAATGTTGTCTACTATTTGTCCTATTTAATACCTTAAGTGCCAATGAAGTGCTGCTTTGAGGTGCACTAAAGGCATAAAATAACTTGCATTCAAGTATTACCACGCATGACCGCCACCACAGCGGCAAAGTCAACATGTTGTGATCCTACCTGGCAAATGAATATGTCGACAAAGTGAGGAATGTTTTTGTAGAGCTTGGCAGTAATCACGTCCAGCAGCAGCAATATATAATATCAAGCTGGTAAGGTAGTCGACTCAAACATAGTCCATAAGGGAGTAGTAAATCCGGTTGTGCAGACTATACCGTTATCCAATCAACATTGAGCAACTTTGTGGGAAGATATTTTACTCCACCCTCTCACAAGGTATGCATTAGTGGCAGCAGGAGATGACTGCGAATATTGGGACCCAGGGGTATATTTGCGAGAATTCCACAGGTAATCACATTTACTGTACCGTATGTCAGATAGCTGTCTAGAGCCTGATGCATTCTTGTTCAGTGTGCACAGTTATGTTCAGTTTCCAACTTGTCAAATCATTGGCATAGATGTGATGATGGAAAGTAAACAACAGAGGATGTGGATTTTGCACTGAAGGAGAAGGTTTAGGAACTAAATCCAAACAAACTCAAGCTGAACCTGACCCAGCTCAAGCAATTGTGTTCCAGACTCAAGCTGTGTATCAAATGTCACTCAAATGAATTCTAGTATCTACAAATTTTTTAGGTAACTAACCCTTACCTTAAACCTTTTTTGATAACTGCTAAATAGTTCTTGGCAGATAGGATATGTAGCATATATTGATGTCCGAAGCAATGATATTACATGTTGTCAGATCCAAGGACAGATAGATTCCTCTGGTGGCAAGTGACAAACAGAAAGTACATGTAAAATGTCAAAGACAAATGCATGCTTATTCAGGATAGGTAATAACATACTATGTTGTGTGTTATTACCTATCCTGTATACGCTGTATAAGCCTGTATAAACCTGTGTATATCCCGAGTGTATATTACAGCCCTTGTCTTGAACATATTTCAACCAACGCGATGGTATCCTCTCTTTTGTTCCTGTGTTAACCACCTAATGCCTATTGACTAGAATAATCTCAATCCACAAACAAAAGCACATACACTTTGATAATGTCAGCACTTATTGCTAGTTCTGTAAATGCACTATGATCTTTTGAAGACTGTTCAGTGACAAAAGGTTTATGATGAATCCGTTTCAACAGCTGGTGTCAGTAGAACATTTCTCATATGTGCTCTGGCAAAAGTTAAGTCATCAGATGTCAGTAGAGCATTTCATAGGAAATGCTTCATACTCTGCACGTGTGTTTGTGTTTGTGTGCGTGTGCATGTGTGTGTGTGCGTGTGTGCGTGTGTGCGCGCGTGCGTTGACAATGAATCTTTGCAAAGTTAGCGACATTGACCGGCCCCAAACATACCAGGTTGATGAATGTGTAGCGTAGGTTTGTAATATCTCTGAGCCACAGAAGCTGTCACATCCAGCAGCGGAGGTTCTCCAGCCCAGGAGAATCCGTACGAGGGAAATGCGGTTTGCAGATGAAAAGCGTATGTTAAGTGCATAGCTAGACCAGCCGGTTGTGCAGATAGTAGTTGTGAGATAACCACAGTCAATAATGGGGAGGTACTTTCTCGGAAACCATGCACACCCCTTGAAATGTTTCACAAATGTTTGTTGTCTTGTTGGTTTGTGCCTCAGGTGTGTGCTGAAACATCAGTAACACGGTTTGCAAGTGATGGTGTGGCCACATTGTGTCACACCTCACCAGTCTGAGGGTGATCAGTTGGAAGTTTTGAAGTAGTACTCAAGACATTATTCTGGGTTCTTTGTTGCCTTCATATGATGCAACATATAATATGAGATAAACATAATTCTATATATACATTCTAATAAGTTTATAATTCTATATTAGATATTATATAAACAATATTTCCTCTTTGGTAATCCCAGCCCACTTGGACAATGGAATTCTGTTTAAGGCATTCAATTTGACTGAGTATATAAGGGAAAATAATGATTCAAACTAAAAAGCCCTTCATATATGCATTACTATTAACAGCTTGTGGTGATCATTGGTTCTGAAGGCTCTTGTGTAGTCTCATCCTCTTTGCACCCCAAGGCAGCAGCCACTGGTGTCAGTGGTAGTTGTGGTTTTTTGACTTTCACACCCAACACATCCCACGCCTCAGGTAGCAGGCCGCTGTTGAACATCATTGAGGCCAGATAGGAGAACAACAAGATAGAAGCAAAGGCAGCTAGCATGGAGATGGTCTTGACTGGAGAATACTGGACATAAACACCATCCTCCAGGGTGCATCCGGGGAAGTGGAGTGCAGGGGGAAGTCCCAAAAATGGTTCTCCACTCAACAGTCTCACCAGCAACCCCACCAACCAGCCCATAACAGCGCCGTAACCGTTGGAGAAGTCAAGGAAGAGCACCGAGATGAGCTGAGGGAAGACCAAGATGAAGGCGATCTCTGAACTAAGGAACAAGAACATTAGGATGCTGTTCTTCAGACTGGTGAAGGCTGTGGCAACCAGACCTGTAACCACCACACAAACCCTGATCACCCACTGTAATTCCCTCTGTGATGCCTGAAGGAGAGGAGAGGAGAGCAGAGCAGAGGAGAGGACGAAAAGGTCAGGTGGAACTAACAGACTTAAGACTCAGACTTGGCCGGCTCGTCACACATTTATCAAATTTGCAATATGGGTGGAATTGACCCTGTTCCTGCTTTTCCACCTGAGGCCTGAGGAAGGTGTAGATGGTTGACGTGAAGATGGAGGCTGCAGACAGCAAAGCAGAATCAGCTGATGACATTACAGCAGCAGCAATGGCACCAATGCCAATGATTGAGATGTAAGATGGTGTGAGGTGCTGTAAGGTGATGGGCAGGACAAGAGCTGCCTCCCCACGTTCAAACGGAGATGGAGAACCGTAGGAGGTCTGGTTCCAGTCTAAAGAGCGAAAGATCAAAATAAATATGAAGATGGATTTTCCTGTAGGGAGATCATGTTTGCCAAGCTGCTGTGGAACAAACATTTGAGTCTCATTTTATTGGGGTGTTTGACTTCAGGTCCAAGTCTCTCTCTAATTGAGTGAGGCAAGGCTCGAGATCTGAACCAAGGAAAAGTTTGAGTTTAAGAAGTAAACCTTTTTTTTTTTTTTTTTTTTGTCTTAAACACACATACCTGTAGACGCTGCCACTGCCCCAATCAGTATGGAGGGTATCCCAAAGATTGGCAGAACAGAAGCAGCAACGTAGCATGTGGTTTTGGCTGCAGCTGAGGTTGAAGCAGATAAAGTTCTCTGGTGGAAGGCTTGATAAGACAAGCTCCCGAATGTCTTAAAAGTAAAATTGCGCATGTCAATTCAATATACAACATTTAATAGTTTTAATATTTGTTTTTTCCACTGCCCCAGTGGAATTCCATATTGATTGTTCTATCAAACATTGATCCTGTTCTTTGGTGAAAAGAGGCAGATTTAGATGATACAAACGTGCAGGTGTGAGTGGAAAAGTACCCCATGAGATAACTACAGCAAATTCCTCTGCGGCCTTAAGGTTGAACAGATAGTGAGTATGTAATAATGATAATTCATTAAGTCTGCGTCGTACACTATGCTGTGCTCGTTGCTCGACTGCTCAGTCTTTGGTGCCACTTTCTCCTCAGATGTACTCCATTTTAATCGTGGGTTCTTCGCTGACGTAACCCACGGCTAGAATGGAGCACATGCACACCAAGCAACAACATCTTTTTTCCACACAATCATAAAAGTCCATGTTGTTAGTGTCTCTTACCAGAAATAAGAAATAATCAATCAATCTGCCAGTCATTTTCATCTCCAATTTGCCTACCCAGGGGGCATGCAAGGTGTTGTTGAATACAGTCTGCCCGATGTCGAGAGAGATGGGGTTGGTCAGGACAAAGGGCACACAGATCCACTGCCAACACACAAAAAACACAAATGCTGAACAAATCCTTGAGGCGTTAATCTTCTCCTAAACATGGCCAGATGCGTGAGGTACTCCAGAACCATTGTTCCCCTCAAATGAATGTAGGCTGAAAGCTGTAACCTGTCTGTGCTACTTTTCAAAGGCTCTGAATCCAATTGTAGTTCCTTGGTCCCTTGGACGTAACTTCTTGAAATCCAAATCTCTGCTTCCCCCAGCTTGACCAGCCTCTCATTACCAACACAACCCTTCACAGGAATAATACCAAATCTAGCACTATTTTCACCCACAAGCAGAACCTCGACCCAAATATGATGCAGACTTACCATACTGACCAGTATGAGGATGAGCTGTATGATATCTGTGTAGGCCACCGAGTAGAACCCACCCAGCAGAGTGTAGATTATGACCACAGCCGCAGACAGCCAGACGCTGACAGTGTACGACAACTCCAGAATCACACTCACAGTCACTCCTACCACACACACGCACGCACACACACACACATCACATCACCTCAAGTTACACACTGTAGCAACATATTCAAATGATTATCTAACTTTGTGATAGTTTACCTAATAGATAGCCATAGGAGTAGGAAAATTGATTTCCAACGTCGCTGACACGCCATATTATACATTCATAAAAACCAAGACACCTGACAAATTAAGAGTTGAATGAAGTGGCACATTGAAGAATGTTCTTTTTTAAATCCATGTAAAGTAATATGGTATTAGCACTTGTAGTAGTTGTGCAAAATTGGCAGATTTCATAAAGTCTCTAAATTTACAGAATTCTTACTGTACCTAAAGCAATTAGTGTCCCAGGAACCCAAGCAAGGTCAGCAACAATTGAAGTCATGGACTGAACAGCTGACAAGGCTTTTCCATACTTGATGGTGAAAGGGTCCAACATGGTTACACATTTTCTGTCTCTCAGTGGTGTAACAAAGAACAAGCCACCTTGAGAGGGGAATGTAAATACAATTATTATATAGGACCGGAACCTACTCTGAGTTCTTTTCAAACAGACATTCTTAAGCAGGGTAAATCTTCACAGAAAATCAATCTGTGCGTTGGTATGCGCCTTGCAAATCTTCTGTATTTGTTGAGGCAAAGAGGAGATGTGTCCCAAGCAACCAGCTAGAGTTTGAAACATAATATCGCTTTCATTTGTCATGCACTGACAGATGAAAAAAATATTATCGTGACAGACCTTGGCGTGATAATGGAGTGATATTTAACAAAGGAGTGTCAAATATCACTCCATTCAACAAAGATTTTTCACATCTACCGCATGGGGATATCGGTATCAATGTGAGTATTTTTTATGTTTTCTTTATTCATATGAAATGGCTGCATATTTTGTACATTTGACAGTGAGATTTTTCAGCAATTTCTTTAGCGAAATTAATGTAGTCTATGCATCTATCATCATTATCATATTTAAAGTAGTTGCCCTTCATTTACCTTTGTATCCTTTAGTAGGGGCACCTGTGACTGATTCACTTAATGATTGAAAGACTGCGTATTTCCTTTGACTGTGGGTACAATATAAAGGGATGTTTTCAACCCTGACATTGTCCTACTATTTTTGAGATCAATTCTCAAATGTTCTCATGCACACACATTCAGTTATCATCTTAGTACAAAAATCTTACCTATGACAAAAGATGTACTATATCCAATCAACATGGTGACCGCCCAGATAAGTCCCATCGAGGGCAAATACACCATCTCACTTGTGCCAACGACGAAGCCTCCTGCTACCCATGTGGCTACAAGATGGAGAGATGAATTCAGAGCAATGAAAGCAATTGAAATGTGTTGGGCATACACACACTGGGCAGTTGCTCGTGATTGTTCACTAGTTTGTGAATGCTTAAAGGGAAGTGCGTGGCACACAGCCTCAAACCGAGATCGTGAAACTGTATGGTGATGTTTTCTTGACACCACTCAGTGTGGGCTTGACAGCTTCTGCTGAAAAGGATATCATGTCATCACTGTGTTTTCACTCCTTCTTGAGGCCTGTTTGATAGATGTTTGTGAAGATTTTAAACAGGATTCGTGGACTATTGCAAAGTCAGCTGTAAACTCACCTGTCATCGTGAAGACTCCGACCACCCAGTGGATGTTTCTGTTTGCCAAAAGTGTTGTGTCCAGATGATTTGTTGGATGGCTCTTCTGTTCTCTTTTGGACTTGAAGGAAGCCCAAACGCCGGTCCCAAGGATAAGCAGATAGAAAAACACCATAGCTACGACACCGGCCACGTTGACAGCCATAGCTTTCGCAATTCTAATCACATTCAGCAGAGGAAGCGTAGTTGCTGGACGTCTCTTCCAGACCAGAGTATAGTCATTTATTGGAGGGCAGGGCCCGGCGAACGAAACACCCTCATTTTTGCCAACCTGACTAGTTCTGCAGGTTTCTTTGTTTAATTGGCCGAGAGGTAAGCAGCCAGCTGCCCGTTCTGTGTGACCCTGAGCCGTGTGTGTTCCCAGCTTAGTGGGGCACTTTGAGAGAGAGGGCGGAATTGTATGAACGTTTATCAAGGAAATTGCCGCAAGATATTTGTGAATAAGTGTATTTGGCAGAAATTTCATATTTCTTCTACCTCCCGAGCTCGATCTAGAGCAGAGATGTCAAACTCCACTTCATAGTGGTCCAAATTAAAAACTGCAACGAAGGCACGAGTCAATATTCACTGAAAAATGGACAGAAGTCATTCATGTTTTCCCCTCTTGCAAACCTTGAGATATCATCTTATTTCCTTTCAATTATGACCATTATCCTCCCACCTGTCTTGAAAGCATTTCTTTTCTATCTTTCATTTGGGAGGGGTGGGTTAAGTTTGTCAGAGGCAACTGGTAGCATGGGTGCTAATGATTGGCAACAGGAGAGGAGGGGGCGCTTGGTGGTCCTGACTTATACACAAACGTACTAATAAAGCATTGGGGATTAGCAGCATTAGCGTTGTATGCGCGTCCTACTGGCGGGTTCGCTCTGATACATATTTGATATGATCTCACGGGCCAAATATAATCACATCTGGCCCACGGGGCTGGGTTTCACACCTCTCTTGTTGGGGTCATTGGAGTATTTTGTATGCTGATACAGATATAAACCTCTGATTAATTTCTCATGTCATGTTGAGCGCACATGCCCAAAAGTTGTGACTACAATCCTGTTGCTGATTTCCAAAGGAACTGAAGGCACCAGCTAATTTTTACTGTATATCTGTGAGTCTGAGGTTGAAATCAAGGTTTGAGTCCAACTTAGTCTGTGCTGCCATTCAAGGGTGCACAACGGAAATCAGCTAATGGGAGTTGATAGCATCACTCCCTCCACATGATTGCTAGTGAGAGTGAGATGCAGCAGGTGAACAGGAGAAACAAGTGTGCTGTTGCCTGAAGGGAGAGGAATTTAAGCGCTACCAAGATAATGTCAGAGACTCGGCATGGAAAATTCCGCTCTCAACAAAACTACCAAACTATCACGTATCCACATTGGTGGGGTGACTTCTCTGTCCCTGTAAGTTACGTAATTTTGTTGTACTCTAATCTGATGTGGTTACTAGCTTTTGGTGTTCAAACTTGCTTGAACACTAAGTTCCCACCCCCCACCCCTCTTGCCTCCACAACATTCCTCCCACACCCACATGTCATTTCACCTCCCCCTTCCTCCCGCTTTTGTCACCAGATATGTGCTGCCGCTGCTGCGCATTTGTTCGTGTTCACTGTAGGTTGTGCTTAGCAACCACTCATCATGCACACAAATCATTGAGTCGTGTAAGCCTGTATGTACTGTACTCCTGTTTTAACAAATTTGTGAAGGGTTGCTTGGAATCAGTTGCCCAGGGGGAAATTCGGTGAGAAGAGCAATCTCTTTGAAACATTACAATAAGAATGATAAAGGCAAGAATCTTATTGTAAGATTTAATTCTTGCAAGACGGGGCAAAACACAATGAATGAACTGCAAAAGCATCAATCGATGACCCCCCTTACATTCTTCTCAGCTACGCCTAACTCACATGGTACCACAGTTCCCTTTTTGGTTACCTATCAAACTCTTTCTGGGTCAGTGGTTCTTCACCTTGGTGGAGGTACTGAACCCCACCAGTTTCATATGCACATTCACCAAACCCTTCTTAATTGTCTTCCTAATTCGTCCAACCACCTCCTTTTTTTGCTCAACATAATTAGTATGAAGGGTTTAGAATATTATCAGCGTGATCGCAGGACGTACAGTCACAAGAAGACGACTGAGGACACCAAATTCCCATGAGGATAAGCCAAGCAATGTAGCATGAACACCTGCAGCCAACGATGCCCAAACAGGGCATGTTATTAGGAATCATATGAGTCAGATGTGTGTCTTTATCTCCACTGAACTCCTGAGACTGACTCACTAAACCGCCAGTGCTCTAAGCGTCTTGTTATCTCTTGGTTCAGCATCTCTCAACCTTGTTCTTAGAAAGTGGTGCCACAACACTCCTCCTCCATTACTAGGGACGTCCTCTCACTCTCTGACGTTTAACAATCCGGTTAGAAATTCAACTTGTTGTGAAATCTTCCTTCCCAAAACTGTTGTTGTTTCAACATGTTTTTTTGTCTGTGCCCAAACCTGAAATATGTTTTTATCCTAAACGGCAAGGTGTGGTGCTTGCATGCCTTGACAAGTGCACAGTGTTACTGATGTTCTGACTTGATGTGCTGGGTCCCCTTTATTCCCTTTCATGCTTATTTTACAGGATTGTTAGACGGATCTTAATCCTTGTCTTAAGATGTTGTCGCAGACTGGTGCAACTCTTTCGTTTGATAGGATGACCTGTGCACACATCTGCCCCATCTATCTGTGCCGATAGATGTCTTTGCCCTCACTTGTACTTCAAGTGTGTACAGTAATCAACAAATATGGGGTAATCACTTGGGCAGAGACCTCTTGGTCAGTCCCATTCTCTTTGGATGTGGAGGACACAGTGACTGGTGTCAGCGATATTTGTGGATATCGGCCCAACCAGGTGCCGTGGAGGGTGTCTTTGGATGCTGTGTCATTGAAAGGCTAGAGTGCCGCGGCTGGTCATCACAAAGGGGAGGCAGATCCACTGCAAACAGACAAGAACCACCAACACATCTCTGCATGAACATGATCAGGAGCTGCAACACCCAACATGTCACTCCTCCAGCTCCATCCTCCCTTGTCAACAACAATTTGTTGGGTGGGAGGCTGCCTTTCAGCTTAACTCCCCCTCAGGTCTGTCAAAATAATGCACTTTGTCCAACAATATCAACAAGAGTCAGACAAACACAGGATATTGACAGACACCAGACATTGACAGTGTTAGACAAATCCAGACAGACACTCACTCATTACTCCTACCACACATGTAAACACTCAGTCATCATGGCAGCATACGTTATTTAGAAAAATATTCAAACTATTTCACTACTCAATGATTATTCACATAGACATTGCTGTGGCATTACGGCAGGGACAAACTGCCTGCAACAATGACAAATTGAGCGGTTAACACCCTTGGATCAAATGTTTGCTCAACAAAGAATAGCATTAGCATTTGTTAAGTTTGGCTGGTTGCTGTAGCTGTGTGGTTTGGTTACTTTGGCAGAATGGGCAGCTTTTTTACAACTGTGTGTTTACATGGAGGTTCAGGGAAGATAATGATGAAACACAGAGAAAGAGAGTGAGAATTCTCACTCTACCCGGGCCAGTTAGTGCTCTAGGTCATGTACTCAGCTGCATTCAACACTGTTCCACTTTTTCTCTATTACTTTGTCGTTGTCTGTTACATGTATTCATTTATGTGACTGTTTGACTACTTTGAGTTGAAAATCAGTTTCTTGATATGCGGCAGTGCAAATTGTTTTGAACTAATATCCTGAGGTCTGTATTTACGTTGACTGACAGCTCCATGTAGCTATCTATCTGCATAACCTTTTTTTTACCCCCTCCTTCAACGGAAGGGGAGGCACTGTGCCTGTGATTTGCCGTTTAAAGACCTCTGATTTGTCAGATTAATTATTGTTGATATGTTGACACTGTATTATGCCACAATACAACTATGATAATTAACAGTACTGTGTATTCGGTTGCATCTAAAAGCAAAGTACTGACTATGCCCCATATCCAGTAATCAATATTCAGACACTTAATTTGAATTCCTACCAGTCGTACTTTGTGCAGATAACATGCTGACATCCCAGATTACACCTATTTAGGGCAAGTGCACCGTCACAGTCATGACAACAATGAATTCTCCTCCTTTGCATATAAATATCTGTATAAATATGGAGCAACTCAATGTCAATTGGCTCGCAGAAATAAGGAGAGCATAAAAACTGGCATAGCGGCGATAGAGAGGTGTAGAAGACTGAAAAAGCAAACTAGAAACTCACACAACAAGTGTTCATTGGAATACAAACGCACCGGTGTAAAGCTACGTTCTATAGGCACCCCTGTGTAGATAAGATCTTCTTGTTTTCACTTGACCGAGAGTGCAGAATGTCCCACATTGCAGCAGTGTTTCCCAACCCGTATGTGCCACGGCACATGTTTTACATCGCAAAAATCACAAGGCACACACCTAACACAAATGTCATAAAACATCAGCCTCTGACCATGAACCCTCTCAGTGTCAGCCTGACGAACTTGTGAAACCTGTTGAGTTCAACACAGAAATTCGTGCAGAAATTCAAGACCCACTTTTCTTCATCTTTATTTGCAGTCATACCCATTATGCCCACCTCACTTGGATAGGTTGTGGTGAAAGGGCACAGAACTGAAATAGCTTTGTTTGGCAGAAAGGAGAACTCTGTGGCTGCGGTCAGCCAAAAGTCGATGAGGTTTACTTGGGGACTGTGGTGCTGCTGGACAAATTCCCGCACCCCAGCACACCAGGTACAGCGGAACCAGCTCTGTTGGTTCCCCAGTTGAAGTGATGAAAGGCAGGAAAACTTTCTGTGTGTTGTCCTCAGCTCACCAGTTCTGCTTTCCTCTGTCCACTACTCTTACAAGGGCCTTCATCTGGGTCGGCATTATCCCCAGGACCTGGGCCGGACTGTTTCGTCCCATTGCTTATCAAATACTTTTCATTGCTGTGACCTTGGGCGTGGCCCCACTCGCAGCCTGACTTGCGTACCTTCGTAATCAGCACAGCACTGCTCTCTACTGGAGGCACATGTAGTGGTTCGCCACACAAGTTGAAATGAGATCGCCTTCCACGGCACACTCGATGATTTCTGGCGGTAGACTTTCGTGCCACGGCATAGTGGTTGGGAAACATGAAACATGCATATTCGCGTATGTTTGTGCAAAAAAAAAAAAAAAAAGCATATACTCTATAGCAAGAATGTGAAGAGGCTTTGCAAGTGTGCTGTTGTACTGTAAGTGTACTGTACAGCACTTAGAAGCAGACTGTAATAATAACCTTTAGTATGTAAACTAGTGAATACTGTAATTTCATGATTTTCCAACTAAGCCTGTTTCCCAATTATTTTTCAGACAATTTGATGTCTTATATCTTGCATGAGTGAAGAAAGTGTTGCCACGGGAGTTTCTTTCCTCCGTTGCTGCTCTGGCCTCTTGCTCGTCTCTTTTTTTCCACATTCATGCTTTAAACTTCACCATCTTTCCCGAATGCGGTCACTGGCTGGTGAAACATTCGCACTTACAGAATGTGCTAATAAATGTGTTAATGTAGTCATGCAGTGGACGGACTTTGTAAGAACAACAACGTAGACCTGTCAAATTGGTAAATCAGACATTATTGGTTTACAGAGTTTACATTTGTGGGGAAAAAGTAAATCAAGGAGAACAGAAGTAGTGCAGGACAGCCTAGAAGCTTGCAGTGCCGAGGGGTGGTGTTTGATGGCAGATGGCTAGAGTGATTCAACAATGGCAGGGATTGAAGCAGCGCTCATGAATGAAGGTTATGATTATGATGATGATGATGATATGGATGCCTTAGAGTTAGTTAACTGTTGGTCGTAATCATGGGCTCTGACACCTGGTGGTCTGTCTCACCATTGTCATTTCCCAAGGCCACAGTCACTGGTGTCACTGGCAGCTCTGGCTGTTGGGCTTTTACTTGAAAGACATCCCACGCCTCTGGAAGTAGGTCATTGTTGAAAATTAGTGAAGCAAGACAGGAAAACACGAGGATGGAGGCAAGGGAAGCTAGCATGGAGATTGTCTTGACAGGAGAGTATTGGACATAAACACCGTCCTCCAGAGTGCATCCTGGGAAGTGGAGCACAGGTGGAAGCCCTATTGATGGTTCTCCACTCAACAGTCTCACCATTATCCCCACCACCCAGCCCATTACAGCGCCATAACCATTGGAGATGTTGCAGAAGAGGACACAGACGAGCTGAGGGAAGACTAAGATGTAGGTCACCTCTGAACTGAGAAGAATGAAAATGATGCTGCTCTTCAAGAAGGTGAAGGATGCACCGACCAAACCTGTTACTGCCACAGAAACTCCAATCACCCTTCGTAGCTCTCTTTGTGATGCCTGGATTGAATTGTAAGAGAAGAGAAAGTACAGGTCAGACAGAGATGTTCATTTTTACTCAATGTCACCACACCTACATCCTATCCACCTCGGATCAGGTTGTGATGAAATGACTCGGCATTTTTCAGAGAATTTGAACTCATTCAACACACTCACTTATTCTTATACCTTTGGCCTTACAACTTGGTAGATGTTGCAGGTGAATATGGAGGCCGCAGACAGCAGAGCAGAGTCAGTTGATGACATCACAGCAGCAGCAATGGCACCAATGCCAATCATAGAGATGTAAGATGGTGTGAGGTGCTGCAGGGTGATGGGCAGGATGAGAGCTTCCTCCCCACGTTCAAGCGGAGACGGAGACCCATAGGTGGTCAGATTCCAGTCTGAGGTAGATGAAGATTTAGCTTCTTTGTTTGTTTTTCACATATGAAAACAGCAGAATGAACTTTATGTCCAAACTATTCATCCACAGCGAGCTGTAAATAATGGACATCACCACTGAATGGGGTGTGGATTTGTGTGCACATGACATGATTCTGTGATGTCTTTGACTGTGGTTGAAGTCTGAGATAATTGTCCGCAAGTTCAAATGAGAAAGGCCTTAAACTGAGAAATTGATAAATCAGTGACAAAACATTTTAGGAGACTGGACCCAAACTCAGCTGTTGATAGGAGTTGACTCCATTGCTCACATTTACCTGTGGAGGCTGCCACTGCCCCAATCAGTATGGAGGGAATCCCAAACAGTGGGATGAGGAAAGCAGCAACATAACATGCAGTGCTGGCAGCAGCTGAGGATGACGCAGATAAAACCCTCTGGTGGTACGTCTGAAATCCCAAGCTGCCAAATACCTTAAAAGAGGAATGATGCAAGTCAGGGAAGTTTTCCGGTACCCACCAGTCGTGGCTGCATGTTGCTAGTTTCTCTTACCATAATTAAGAAATAATCAATCAACTGCCCAGTCGCCTTTGTGTCAATTTCACCAAGCCAGGCAGCATGGAGGCTGTTGTTCAACGCAGTCTCAGTGATGTCCAGTGGAACTGGGTTGACGAGGACGAAGGACACACAGACCCACTGCAAGCATGTGAAAGACAAACTCTAACTCAACAAGCCCCGTCCGTGGTCCTCCTCGTAGTCTCTGGGGGTGATTGATGTTTCTTTAGCAACAACTCAGACAGTCATTGTCAACACTGAAAGTGGATTCAATTCAATTCAATTCAATTCAATTCAATTTGTATAGCGCCAAATCATAACAGGAGTTTTCTCAAGGCGCTTTAGCATGTAAACAGTCAGGGGCTATGGGATGGACACACTGACACCCAACACATCCCCCTTTAGCGACAGTGGCGAGGAGAGACCTCCCCTCAAGGGAAGAAACCTCAGGAGGGCCAGGCTACAGGTGGGCGGTTAACTGCCCTGACCGGTTGGGTTGGGAGAGAGAGGGAAGGAGAGAGAGATAGAGAGGG
>OMPJ01009040.1:0-10945 GCA_900312935.1 Carapus acus | reverse complement strand
AACCCCTTGTCCCTCTGTGGTATTGTGTCTTGGTGTTTGACAGACACAGAGCCCTATAATAATCTCTTTCCCGCAGGGACCTTGCGCCATTTGTTTGGCAGACCCTACAAACAGTTTCAATCCCCTTTTCTCCCCGGCCTTGTCCTATCGCAGTCATCTCATTAATGCAGACCCCCTTTTCATCTCCACTTCCTGTTCATTGTTAGATCCTTTAACCGACCCCCCCCAGTACCCACACACACCTCTAAATCCCAGATTTAAAAGCCAATGCCTCCGCTGGTCATACCATATTTGAGTGGTTTGGGGATTAAAAAGGTGTCTTCCTCTTGGATTATGACTTCCTAACATATTCATTGTTTTACCCCGACTTCTCTTAATATTCTGGCCCAAAATGCACTTGAAGATACTGTGTGTGTGTGGGTGTGTGTGTGTAATTTTTTTTTTTAAACAGTGTAAAAAGGATTAGCCAGCTCACGCTCGCATATTATTTGAAGCAGTTTGGTGTGATTTAATTTGCAGCTAATTGTGTACTTCCACATTGCTCATGAAATTAGCATTTTAATTAGGATGTCCCGAGAGACGCGGATACAATCTGAGCCTGCGCCGAAAAACGGAGGAGATTTTGGTTACATAATGACGTGCTAAGACAACAATGTGCCCGAAACAACACAATTAAAACAACACAGTTAAAGGGTGCAAATGGTTAGCGACACACACGTGCCTCTTAATGTGCCACATAACGGTGTCATTTTTTAAAAAGTTTTGGTCAAAATTGCTTCTCAGTGTGGCTCAAATATGGGCCAATTCGTGTCCGTGCGAGTACGCTTCATTGTGCGGCTTGTAACCGATCGGTTTTTGGGGGATTTTGTGTCTGGAAATGTGCAAAACACCGGCGTTATCACAAGCTGGCACCTGTCATCCCTCCGCTCGAAGCCTCGGAGGCGGCATGCTTGTTGGCAAATGGAGGAATTCGAGCTGAAAAGGTGAAACGGCTTGTTGGAAAACAAGCCAACATGATGTTGAAAATCCTTTCTGTGTGCGTGTGGGTGTGCATGTGCATGTGTGTAGTTTTTGGATGTCTTAGACTAACACTACTAGTCATAAGTTTTCGAGTACACCAACTTTTCGAGAATTTTATTGAAAATGATGCAGTTTAATTTCTCAGGGTACTCTGAAATTCAAGCATACAACAACTAATCAATCAAAATTGGAAATGGAATCAGTTTAGACACCAAAATGTACTCTAAACCTCTGACCCTCTCTTTCTCTCCCCTCTTTACTCCTTCCACCCCATTGCCTCCGTTGGAGCTCTGCAAAAACATTCCCTTTATATCTGGATCGCTGGTCTGTGTACAAATGGCGAAATAAAAACCTTGAACCTTGATCCTTGAACCTTGAAACGTCAAAGTCTCCACCTTTGGCAGATATAAGACACATGTGGTTGACCTCACCTGGTTTTCTTTTGTACCTCTGGCAGTTCACCACTCACCCTTGTAGCATTTCAAGCTAATCATTGGACTTGGAACTGCTTGAATTTGCTTGAATAATAAATTGGAATTTTGGGGTGTACTTAAACTTTTGACTAGTAGTGTTTATTTAAATGACCTAATTCTATGCCTATTCTATCGCAAACAGAGAATATAACTGTACCAACCACCTCTCCACTGGAGCCTTGGTAAAACTAGCAAAAAAGAAAAAACGCAAAATATTGTAATTGATTTTTTGAGTTTGATATACTTTCTTATGAACCTATGGGGAAGTCAATGAGTTAGCGCCAGTTAGCGGTTGAGTGCTTTGCTCAAGGACACTTTGCCGCCTGAAATCAGACCTGCAGCCTTCTCATTCGTTTTCATTCCTCCTCCTCGCCGTCTTTTTATTCTCCTCTCTTAACCACCCCCCTCCCTTTTTTTTTTTATACCTCGCACTTGACGGATTTGGACGCCAGAACGACTGAAGAGCGGCGTTTGGATCCACTTCCCATTAATGAGACAGACAGGATCTCCATATGGAGTGATATACAGCCGGCTGGAGCAACCTATTTATGACCTCCCCCTCTGAGAGGCAGAGATTTGAGGAGCTATAATTGGTTCTCCTCCCATGTTCGCTCCTCTGTGCGCGCCCTCCTCGCTCCGCGGGGAGCACTTTGATGATAACTTGCCGCATTACACGCTAACTTTTCGACAATGGCTACACGCTCTGTCTTTATTGCCCCCGACTCCTAATGGCCATCTTGAAGTGCTGCCTCTGGCAATCCTGTCGCAAATAAATAGAAGCTGACACAGTAATTTACTCAAATCTTCTCTACAGTTTTGCCCCGTTCCCCCTCCAGAGATTACCCCCGTAACAACAATTATTTCAAATGTCATTGATTCCTGCCTGGAGGGCACAGACAAATGAACATAAAAATCTCTTCGCACGGTCAGAATTAAAATATTAAGACTTTTTTTCTTCGACGGAGGGAAGGTGGACAGCAAACACAGACCGTCGTCGCCGTGTTTGTTCCATTCGGGCGGGACATAAAATGGACTCTTTTCCTCACCAAATGACTATTAACCTTTATCTAATAGGGGCAATGGCTCTCATTTAGAGAGAAGGCCCAGCGGAGGACGTATAATTTCCTTTCAGCAGAGTCTTGTCAGCAGGCGAACACTAAACAAGATGAACACGCAGCCATAACGCGGCCGCTCCACTGAGAGGATGCAGCGTCATACCTGAGATCTGGTCCCTTCTAAATCACCCCGTAAGCCAAGGTGAGAGTGAAACGTGTCACCCCCACGTGTTTTATCGGGACCGTATAACAACCAAGCCAAAGAGTGTTTGTTACAGTGCAGGCGTAATCATGCCCGTGTTTACGTTGGTGTTTGTAGGTATTATGAAAATACGAGCCTTACTTTGGGCTTTTCAGTGATGAAATACTGTATCTTGTTTTGTGGATCTGCCTGAGAGGAGCAACAAGATCTTGACACAATACATAAATACGCAACATACTGTTTTTCTTCCAATGTCACCCATATGATAATTCAGTTCCTCTTTAACCCTTGGATGCCCAACCTACCAATACCTACACTCTTCCACGAGTGAGGTCATTCTTGAACCCCATTAACATTCTCAAAATATTGACGATTTTCTCAGAATAAATAAAAACACAAATAAAATCTAATAAAGAGAAATAAAGAGAAATATTAAAGAGAAAAATAAATAGATAGAAATATTGCCTAATGTTACAAACATTTTTAATGAGGAATATCTGCAATAGGAATATGTTACAATTTTTCTTCGTAAAGATTTAGAAGAATAGCAACCTCTGGGGTCATTTCTTGACCCTAATTAAGATTCCGCAAAATGAATGAAAACATAAATAAAGAAAAATATTGCCTCATGTCATAAACATGTTTAATGAGAAATACCTGCAACAGGAATATATTACAATTTTTCTTCATAAAGATTTTGAAGAATAACAACCCCTGGGGTCATTTTTGACCCCACATGTGCATCTAAGGGTTAAGATTTTTATCAAATCAAGTGAATTTTGCCTTATTTGTATCAACAATGGTTTCTGTTCCAATCATATTGCTGAGTCAGCATTATGATTTGATCGCTATTTGGTCAGCTGGCCTGAGAGGGGGCATTCATTTAAATTTTTTTTTTGTATTTTACCCGCGAAAAAGTGAAATTGCCTTGCTCAAGGACACTTTGGCCGCTATGTAACAGGACCCAGGAATCAAAGGGATCGATTCAGGTCTCAAAAGTGAAGATACTTGAAAGATCTTCATAGTAAGACAAAAAACAAATGAGCTAACAAGTGCCAAATGTTAAGTATGGTATAAGATATTAGATATTCAGTACCTGATGTCCCTGCAAACCCTAACCCTAACCCTCCCTGCCATATTTAAACACTGAAGCCTTTAATATCATAATGTCATATAATTTAGCCTGCAACGCTTTTTACAGCTCCAACAGACAAGGCCACATTGTGTATGTGTGTGTGTGTCTGTGTGTGTGCTGGTTGAGTGGCCGGTGGGGGGTCAGGATAACGTTTGTGGCTCATTTCCTTGTTTCATGTTGTTGTGCACGGCACAGCTCAGTGGAGGGGATCCGAACATGTCACAGTGTCACGCCGGTGTCCCCCGTCTGGTTCTGGATGACCTCTCCGACGCCCCCTGTTGCTCTCCCCTCCGCCACACTCCGCTCAGATAACCTGATAAAGATATTTGCGCTGCGATAGGAGATAAAGCAGGTGTGCCGGCGTAACAGATGCTTATCCAGGCGTGAGGGCAGCAGCATGCGAGCCGCGGATGGAGAGTCAAAGTCAGACAGACTGACGGAGGGCAGCGGCGAAAATGGCGGATTAAAACGGCGTAAAAACAAGAACTCGCCTTCGCTGGGGTGAGAAAAAAAAAACAGAATAACATTCATCAGATGTCATGACTCAGGCTAACCACCATATTTCTTTAGCTTACGGATTCTAAAATATCTACAATGTCTGTATCTGTACAACTTTATCTTATCTTATCTTATCTTTTTATTTATTCTTATCATAGTTTAGTTAAGCTTAGCTGAGCTAATGCTATCTTATCTTAGCTATGAGTCGTGTTTTGGTATTACCAGCTCATCTTATCTGGCTAATGGCTCATCTTCCTTTTTTTTAATGACTCATTTTATTGATTTTATCTGAACAATTTATCTTGTTGTTTTATGGCTCTTCTTCTCCATTATTATCTTATCCAGTGTTTTTAGTGTCTCATCCTCTCTTGTTAATGGCTCATTTGATGCCATTAGTGGCTTATCTTATCTTACCTCATCTCATCTTAGCTTATTCTTTGATTAGCTTATCTTAAAAATGGCATTAGACCCAAACATGTGTGCACATATTCAGCACGAAAATAGTCTCGCTGAGAAAAACAAAGCTGCAGTGTCACCGAAGCGGGAGACGATCATCTGGGATGTTTAGCAGTAAAACAAGGGGACGGACACAAATGTCCACATCAGCATCAGCTCCTCCTCGACCCTCATCGTACAAAATGGGACATTGTCGGTATAGAATATCCTGTTTTATATCTGGCTTGGCGTTGAGTCG
Organism: Carapus acus; assembly: GCA_900312935.1. Taxonomy (NCBI): domain Eukaryota; kingdom Metazoa; phylum Chordata; class Actinopteri; order Ophidiiformes; family Carapidae; genus Carapus; species Carapus acus. The sequence continues at coordinate 5,868 of OMPJ01009040.1, read as the reverse complement.
GGCGCTAACAGCCTCGCTACCATCTCACAGTTATCGTCCGGCTAACGCTACATCCCCGCATTCGGATGAGATGAGCCCAGAAAACTGTCCCAGATTGCTCAATATCCTATTTCTGGCCCAGTTTGTTGATTAGTTGCCCCCTCTCACATAAATACTCACTCACACAGACAGACACACAAATGAGAATTGCCCCCACGGGACACAATGATTCTATCATACTTTAGCTAAACATAGACTGGGAATTAGTTGACTGGATAATCAATTTGACAGAGTGCTGCGGTGAAAAGTGTGTGAAATGCACAGACATATAAGCTTCTCGGGGTGTCACATTTATCACCCAGGGGTGGTGGTGGTGGTGGTGGGGACGCACACTCAGTGTTATGGACAAAACCTGGACAGCTCAGGAAAAGAGACCAAATCGCCGCTGATGAGTCGTCGTTTCGATCGAGGTACTGCTCCGATATTCAACACCCATGACGTGTTCTCTTAGAAAATACTTTAATACCTTTAATTAGATGTGCCGACATTGCTGCTGAATCTACACAAAGAGCCGAAACCACAGTTTTCGGACAAACGTCCAGAGAGTCTGGGCGGTATATCAGCGTTTTAAGTGCAAAGCAGATAAGCACTAAACACCTCTAAAAGCAAATGACTTCTGAATAATTACTACCTATAACCTCTGCTCCCCAGGGAGCAATTCAGCGAGCCCAGATGGCCACCAAAATAGGATTTAGGTGCCAAATTGACAACATTACTCACAAAGGCATTATCAATTACCTAAATATCAATTGCAGCGTAATCACGCCGGCTCGGCGGAGAAGGTGTCTTGGAGGAGGTGACAGGGAGTGGCCGTGATATAGTCACTCCGCGGGGACCCTGACATTTTTATGGTCATAATTAGCTGGATCTTTCCGCCGCGGCCTGACATTTCTTCTCACATCTGCACCGAAGGGGGAGCCGTCGACCAAAAGGAAAGGGGAAAAAAAAAAAAAGAAGCTCGGAATAAATGGGATTTTGATGAGCAGTTGGGTTACGAGTAGACGCGTCTCTCATTATTACAGAGAAGTGGGACTGAAAACGTGGCAATCAGAGGTGATCTTGGTTCATTTATGCCACCTAATGTGTATATATTGTGATATTGCCGTAATGTACAGGATGGAAATGAGAAGTCATTTTCCGGCAGGCCCATGCTGGATGGCTGTTGTCTGGCCGCGAGCTCCACCTCTTCTCCATTTCAAGAGCTAACAGACCCCAAAACACTCAAAGGCTGACTGACCAAATTGGCCTTTTAACAGTGTTCTAATGTTACAGTAATGAACAAAATGAAAAATGCACCTGGATATTGTGTTCGTTTCTGCCCATGCGTTGTAATACGTCTGGCTGTAATCGGCGCCTCGGTCGGCGGTGATGGATGTGTGACACGGGTGTAATAGTGATTACCTGCAGCATTTGTTTCTAATCTGTTTGCTGTAGGCCTTTGGCCACAGCTGTCCTCTCTAATCTGCTGCCTCCGCTCTGTATGCCAGGGAGAATTCATCCCCTTTTTTATTGTTAGAGTGCGGCCAGGCGCTCGTTTTTGGTTTTTTGCTTTTCTGTTTTCTTCTTTCGAGGGCAGGAGGGCAGAGGGCTGAGGATGCACACGTTGGGTTGAAGTGTAATAAAGCAGTCGGTGGTGGAACTATAGTTATGAGGCGGAGATTTGGACTCCACATTTAGAGAGAGGAGCATCAGTTGGAGATCAGGAATCAGTCAGTTTGTTTATCTACTGATAGGGCAAATTTCAAGATGGGTTTTAACTTGAGATGTCCGATAATATCAGCCCACCGATATTTTCGGCCCGATATTAGCATAAAAAAGTAATATCGGTATTGGAATTTTTGGCTTTAAAACCAATAAAATAAAATCCGATAAAATAGAATAATGCTTGCGTTACACCGAAAGAGTGCCTATGCGCTCCTGAAGCGTTTACTGCCACACATATCGGTATCGGCTGATAGCGGTGTCGGTAAATTGAGAGTTGGACAATATCGGCATATCGGATATCGGCAAAAAAGCCAAAATCGGACATCCCTTGTTTTAACCCTTGAACACACAACCTCAGAATACCCACACTCTTTCGCAAGTGGGGTCATTTTTGACTCCAATTAAGATTCTCAAAAAATTTAGAATTTTTTCAAAATGACTGACAATATAAATTAAGCAAAATATTCCCTCATGTCACAAACATGTATAATCAGTAATACCTGGAATAGGAATATATTAAAATTTTCCTTTATTAAGATTTTGAGGAATACCAACCCCATGTGTGCATCTAAGGGCTTCGAGAATAAAGCCCAACTTTGCAACACATCAGCAAAAAATATCATGGTGATGCGCCAAAGAGCAAACCAAATCTCTTCAATGAGGCCCAAAGAGGCAAAGTTGTTCTTAAGAGTACAGGATGTTGCTGGTTCGCAGCAATATGGCGTCGCCTTTGAGCAACATAACAAACCCTTAGTACGCCAGAATCTGACTAATATTGCACAGAAATTCAAAAACAGCCAGTGTTGGATAACAAGTGGTGCGGACTCACGATTACTTTGAGTTGTCAAGTTTTCCTCAAAACCTTTTCACCTTACACGTTATTAATTTCCCATCAAATTCGCAAAGTTTGAATGCACGTAATTAAGAAGTGGGGCGATGTAAACGAAACGTTTCAGTAAGTTTCCGTGACAGTGATGTATACGGCATAGATCATCTTCACTTATCTTGACTTGCTAATTAATCAACATTATTTATTACGTGAGAGAAAAAAAGCTAACTTTGTAATTAGCAAATGGCTTTATCGGCGGCGGCAGTCAGAATGAGGAAGTTTGAATTGGAGCGCTCTAAATATCTCATTAGCATTATGAGTTTGTAAATGTTAGATGGAGTCAGCGTTGCTGATGCTTGATGTGAGAATGATTATATTAGTCAGGAAATGACGCATTAATTAATTTCGGGACAAAAAAAAAAACACCCTGCATCAACAATGGCAGTTTCCCGCGTGGTTCGGATTTTTTGCACGTTATCTTCATCGCTAACATGCAGGATTAGGGTGCAGGGGTTTGAGTTTCCGTCCATGAAGTAATAGTTTTGCAGTATAACTTCTTGAAAATTAAGGTGTAATGTACATTCAAAGACATGAAAATTGTAAAAAATATCAACAGCAACTTAAGTTGTGTTAGAAATCTTCTCCATTAGTGTCAAGTCAGGACTCAAGAGTCCCAAACTTGACGCTCGGAGGACCCCCATCAGACTGAAACCCCCAAAGCTGATTGGATGCCCATTACGATTCCAAACCACCGATCAATCATCTCCTCACAAGTCACGGCGAACGAGGCCGAAGCGACGCAAAGTTGGTGTGCGTCGGCAGAGCCGGACCGGCCTTATTCCAGCCCGGCAGTGAGCGAGTGCATTAATCTAATGCATCAGCAGGTCCACATTTGTTTTAATGCGGGGCGAAGACGAAGAAACGCTCGGCATCTCAAGGGAGAAGAAGCTTAAAATTTCACTCTAATGATAACAGATGATAATGTTAATGAGTTGTCCAAACATAACAAATGGAATGAATTACTGCCTTAGAAGCGACTCTGTTTCATTAAAATACAATAAAAGGGAAAGATTGGTTTTATATGGGAAATAACTTTCCTCTTTGGTGTTATTGATGGGAGGAAAAAGGCGAACGCATCAGGGTCGACTCAAGCCTCTGGTCAATATTGATCAAATATTGTGACCGCGCAGCGTGGCCATTTTTCTCGGATGCACATGTGACATTAAGCGAAATCGAATTATGATTGGGAACGTTCACCGCCAAAGACCCCCCTCCTCCTCGCACGTTCCATACCCCCCCCCTTCAGAGCTCAGAAGTAGGCTTTGCTGCAGAGGATGCCACCAGCCATGGATGGACCCTTGCTCCAAAGGTGGCGAGAAGGTCTGAGGGATGAGGGGAACGAGCGCAAAGATGGCCGATCATTGTTTTGATCCAAACCGCACGCCTCCATCTGTCTTGATGATGGTATTCCCCAAGTATGGCAGGTCCACGGCAATCAATTTTGTGGAACGCTTGTGTTGAAAGTAGTCGGGAGAGCTGAGATTATGTGCTGGGGCTACTCTCGCTCGCTCGCTTGCTCTCCCTTTCTCTCCCTCTCTCTCTCTCTCCGAGACGACCTTGTCTGTGTAACAGTACTGTTAGCCTCCGGCCTCGGGCAGTCAAACACACACTCAATCACCCCTGTAACCCCTCGCAGTCAACGGGCCTGCCTGTCGTAGCCCTTTCGCTACAATCTCAATTTGTATTTGGTCTCAGCTCGTGATGACTTGACAGGGAGAAATATGAGGATTTGTCTTCATCTTCGCGGCTGCCCCGAGAAAGTAAATCATCACCTTGAGGACACTTCAGCTGTTGAAACGAGCTCTGCTTGCTAAAGTTCCAACGCAATTATCCGCCACTGTTGCTTGTGTTTTGATACGGATCCATTGCGAGGGGAGTTTAACCCTTAGATACAGAGGTGGGGTCAAAAATTACCCCAGGGGATGTTATTCTTTAAAACATCTATAAAGAAAATTTTTAAAATATTAATATTCCAGGTATTCCTCATTAAACATGTTTGTGACATGGGGCAATATTTTTCTTTATTTATGTTTTCATTCATTTTGCAAAAATTCACAATATTTTGAGAGGTTAGGGTTAGGGTAGGGTAACCCTTACCCCATTATGTGTCTTGTCTTCATCTTCGCGGTTGCCCCAAGAAATTAAATCATCATCTTGAGGACACTTCAGCTGGTGAAACGAGCTCTGCTGTCTGATATTTAATACATGTACTGTATATTGTCAGTTTTTCAAAAATACCTCCGCCAGTATTCCCCAAGTTCACTGGACTCCAACTGGTCAACATCTCATCCATTTCCTGCTCCAGCCGTTATCATCATTCTTTCTTTTTATGGTGCTACATTATAGGCACAGGGCCGCATTTTCTATCTCTCGATTCCGCGCCTGTATCTGTGTAATACCACACAGAGCGAACGCAGACCCCCTCCTGTTGTCAGCATCCTCCAAATGCAGCCATTGCAGCCCGGCTTAGTGCAAATCAGACATCTGCTCCCCTCCAAAGCCACGCAGCGCTGCCAGGTAGGGGAGTCAACGCCGACAAAATGAGAGGAGGAAAAAAGGGAAATGAACGTGATGCTTGACCCCACATCCGGAAAAAGAAGAACAAAAAAAAAAGAAAGTTACCCTGAGAACAAAACAGTTGCATTGTTGTTGACTTTGGGAGTTGATAGGCCATTTCCCGGGCTTACAGTAGAACCAAAGCATGGCAGCTGCCCGAAATGGTGGACCAGCCCTCTGCCAAGCCTGTATCGGTAAACACTGCAGAGCTCTAACAGTGATGCAGGGTAATGGTTTTGGTCTTGAGCGCGGCCAGGGCGCGGCGCGAGGTGCTAAACAGCGGCGAGCGGCTGTAAATACGAGCGGCGCGCGCTGCCAGTTCGCACTCTCGCGGCTGAAATGAGCCTGATGACGGTGGGAGCTTGAGGAAGAAAAGGGGGGATATCGGCGGTCACTAAATCATTCTGTAATCAGCCCCTCTATGCGGGCTCATCCATGCGTGCTCCAACGCCCCATTCTGGAAGGCTCCGGCGACAAAACGCTCCAGCTGACCCCATCTGTACCCCATCTCGCTTTGCATTATCCCCAACCCATAAACGTCCCATGCAGCACAAAAGAGTTAATGATTCCCTTTGTTTTGTTGTGGGGGAACGGAACCAAAGCAAATGACAACAACAAATCCATCAAACTTAGCAGCAGTGAGCACATCAGCAGTTTTTGCCAGCCCACCAGAGGCCTAA
>OMPJ01009038.1:0-12290 GCA_900312935.1 Carapus acus | reverse complement strand
GGTCGGCGCTACCGGTTGAAACGTCAACGTCCACAGTCAAAGGCATCGAAAACACGGTAAACATTTACCTTAAATACCTTAAATACTACACATAGCACCTTTACAAACTCACATTATGAAGGAAATATCTCAGTCTGTTGTTAAACAAAAAGAAAAAAGAAAGAAAGTAGAGGAAAACAGTGCAGAAAAACAGCGAAGAAACGAAGAAAAATCGTCACATTGGAGGGAGTGATTACAGCAAAAAGAGGGTCGACACGTACAAAACTGGTGCGTCACACACACATAGTCACAAAGAAGCGCAAAGTGATGAAGCCTCCCTTGAAATTTGATATGTCGCCACCGCTGGAACCACGCCGACCCTTCTGCGTATTATTTTTTTCCTCCTCCTGCTGTAGGTGCCTGAGTGATGGAGGTAGAGAGGTCCTGTGCTGGGCCCATTCCGCTTCTTGGAAAATGATCCGTTTTTGTTGCTGTCAGTACGTATGGCTTAGCGACGACACGGTCTGGGTGAGGGTGAAGCGTGTTTCCTGCAGCTCGGAGCTTTTTGGGAGGGGATGTTTGGACTCTTTTCCTGCTCCGAGGGTTGTAGTTTCATGGCTTTTCGGGGCAGTAGAGCTTCTCGAACATGGAGGCGCCGCTGGAATCGGTGGGCAAAACCTCGTCTTGGGACGAGTTATTCCTCATTGTCAATGGTCTTGTTGCGTCCCAAGTGGGGCAATGGTTCTCAACCCTTTTGGGGGTCCTGGACCCCCTACATATTTTGGATCAACCCTGAGGACCCCCACCCCCTCCCCAAAAGGTCAAAGGACCTGTTGGGTGTGGGTCCTGTGGGTCATAGGACCTATAGGACCCATATCAGTACACACATCCCTATAGAGATGTTTTATTTTCATGGACCCCTTTCCACAGACCCTTTGCAATCACACCCTGGACCACTAGGGGTCCTTGGACCCCTAGGACGGTTGAGAACCACTGACGTAGTCCTGTTTGAGAAACCCTGCTTGACACCAAACAAACTCCGCCTGATGAATGAGGGAATAAGTGACTGCGAAACTTAACGAGTCTGGGAGGAAGATCCCAGTTTTTAGGTTGAGTACACAAGACTACAGGTAAGATTTGATTCCTACTTCTTTTCACGCAAATAATATAAGTGGTGTGATACAGTGTATGTGTTGTGGTACGATGCTGCTTCAGGATTTCATCAACAAAACAAAAAAACAAAACAATAAATAGATAAATAATTGAATAAAAACACCAAACTACAAGGCAAGTGGCTAATGCCCACACAAGACAGGCACATGGAGACAAACTGGCCGCCGTGCCGATGGCTTATTTTGTGATCATTTACGTCAGGCCAAGCGTGAATCGTGTCCCACAAACTCAGATATGTAAGCTGCTGCTGCTGTTGTTTTTTTTTAGTTTTGTTTTTCTTAATCTGACAAACTGAATGGGTGGAATTACTGAGATGAACCTATTCAAGGTGAAGCCGGCAGACATTACGAGTCCACCGAGGACACACGAGGACTAGTTCCTTCATGAAACTCACGAATGGACCACAACTAGACGAGCGGGAAAAAAAATAAGAGCACCTTTGGAAATCGTTGACTCTCAATACCCATAAAATTCCTAAAATTCCCGACAGCGGGGTTGCAATCACAATACAAAGCAGACAAAGCGCCGGCCAGTAAAAAAAAAAAAAAAAAGGTTAAAAAAAGACAGAGAGGAGAAGGAAACGGAGCATGGGGATCACGCGGATCATGAGGAGAAACGTTTCCAAAAAAGAAAAAAAAAAAAAAAGGCTGCATGGCCACTGGCACGAAACGCAAATCCAAAAAGTCCAGGATCGCCCTGAGACGGGATCTCATCACCTCCAGCTAATGTTATTGATATTGTCGTGTTTCCAGAAATTCGTCTCAGGATCCAGACAAAAGGGGGCGGAGCAAGAACGCTTAGCTACAGGGGGGGGGCATAAATACATGTTTATATTAAGTGAGAGAGATTAAGATTTTAAAGACCGTCCTGCAAAAACATTTCTTAAAAAGAAAAAAAAACAAAAAAACAATGCCTGAGTAGATCAAGCAAACATGAGGTTTCGCAATTAAGGGTGAGATATGTTGACATTTGATTGTCAGCGGTTCCTCAGACCAGAGAGGACAGAGCGAGGAGAAAAAGGCTCACAATCAGCGGTACACAAATACTACCACGTTTATAAATGGGCCATGTTCTTGGGCCATGGGGCGTTTCTATGTCACACCAACATGCTAAATAATGCTCCAGCCCTTTGTGGATTTACAAAATACTGCTGGCTGGACCAGAGCGTCCAACACTTTGTCGCCTTTTGTCAGTGATTCTGCTGCCATGTCCGGATGTGAAAAGACGCTGACGGTTCCGCGTCTGCACGTGACCTGAGATTTTGCCTGATTTCGTCTTCGGGTTTGGTTTGTTTCGCGGTCCAATCGATAGATGGCGAGGAACTGGGCCCACCTGCGTTTTCACCTGCATACTTGATAGGCATGTAGTGCCGAGTAAAGCACAATCACGGGCTGCGTCCTCAGGTTCGGACAACTTTCATGCACTCTGGAAATACTCCATGAAACTACTTCAATCGGAAAAGACTACATTGCTTCTGTGGCTAAGGAACCACTGAGGGCAAGCAGCTTTCCAGGAAACGCAGATTTCACAATGGATGATTCACACTTGGATGACGTCAGAGTGAATTTGTATTTCCAGATTTTATACTTTCATACTTCCTCCTTGGGATGTATAAAAACTGAGCTCAGGAACTGAATGGACACATTTTGTACTGAATATTTTCGTCAAGTTGCGTTAACCAAGGTGCCAATTTGAAATTCATGGCAACACATTAGAACATGTTGGGATCATGATTCAATGTGTAGTCAAACGATGATAAAACACAATTTCTCATTTCAATGAGAAACAAACACTGCCTCATTTCCGCCGCCTCATAAGCTGCTCAGGGCTGATTGGGGTTGCGTGATTGGCTGAGCTGGTGAGTATTGCTTACAGATGGGAGGGGAACTCAGGGAGATTGAACGTGCCTGAGCAGGTGGAGCACTGTTTTTGCATCTCTGGATCTCATGGCTTACGAGTGATTCTCAGCTGCATTCTGAATGGACCTTTGCGTCTGGAGGAGAACCGCCGGACCGGTCCGTTGGCAGATGGGGTAGAAGATGGTTGAGGTTTTAACCCTTAGATGCACACGTGGGGTCAAAAATTACCCCAGAGGTTGTTATTCTTAAAAATCTTTATGATTAAAAAATGTAATATATTCATATTCCTGGTATTCCTCATCAAACATGTTTGTAACATGAGGTAATAATTTTCTTCATTTATATTTTCATCCATTTTGAGAAAATTCTCAGTTTTCTGAGAATTTTTATTTGGGTCCAAAATTACCCCAGGGTTTGTTTCTCTTTAAAATCTTTCTAGGAAAATTTGTAATATATTCATATTCCAGGAATTCCTCATTAAACATGTTTGTGATATGAGGCAATATTTTTCTTTATTTATGTTTCCATTCATTTTGAGAAAATTCTCAATATTATGAGAGTGTAGGTATTGGTGGTTTGAGCATCTAAGGGATAAAATGCAGGGCCCACCAGTGGATCCTCGGGATCGGAGGAATGGTTGAAACAAATCTGCGATAAAATCTGGTCCAAAACAATGTTTTTCCTGGGGCTAGACAGAAACACAAAGCTTCTGTCAATCCAGGTAAACGCAGGGGGGTGTTCCTGACTAATCGATGATGGCACGGTGAAGATAGACTCATTAAAAAAAACCTGCAAAATACACAAACATGTGCCAGAGACAACCAGCAACACAACTTTTTTCTAACTAACTATTCAGCACACATACTGAGTGAAACAAGAGGAGAAGATCAGGCACGTGCCAGGGGTTGGGAACAGGTAATAAAAAAGGATGGGATGGGCAGGTGTGCGTATTTCAGGGTACTTAAGCCGGGTTACACGTTGGTGGAGATCTTGTACTTGGGGGACATGTTGTTGTGGAACCACATAAAACTAAAAATGACGCCCATGGTTTTGGGGATTCTCTCGTCGTAGGCGAACGTCATGGCCTCGTGCAGCGGTACCTTCACCACCTCGATCAGCTCGCCCTCCCGCGGCTCGCCCCCGCCTTCGCTCACGCGGTTGTCGTCCGACACCTCGGCGTAGAACATGGTCTGCCTGGAGCCCGTGATGCCCACGCCGGACCTGCAGGGGGGCAGAAGGAAAACTTCTTAAAATATTAAAGGATAAAGGTTGAAACTCAGAAAACCAATGTGCAGATGTCACATGACCAGAAATGCTAATTATGGCTGCTATACCAACTATCGGCTGATCAAGTATCCAATTTAGGGGAAGCATCCCACATTCATACCTTGGAAAATCGAACTGGGTCCATTTTCCAGAATTCAACATTTAAGCCGACCGGTATTTGAGCGGGTAAAGTGATTTTGTACCTCTGTCACTCACTCACACACTCTCACACACCCTCATAGGGGTCCTGAGGGTTAAGATGATGCCCACATATTAAAGCAGAGCAGCCAACACATAACAGCATTTCAGCGGCCCAGGTGCCGCCGCTCCATGTGGGACCCCGTCGGGCGTAGTGGCGGATGTGTGGAGGCGAGGCGGAAGACGAGCTCACCTCTCTTCGGTTTGTTTTCTTAAGTGGTATTTCCACGAAACACTGCCGAGTCTGGAGTCCGAATTGTCAAAGCTATGAACCCAACTGTGGGTCTGACAGAGGGGTCATCAAGAGGTTAAATAGATAGGACCGACGGAAATCACTGTTTTGGCTCCAATGGTTCCCACTGTGGTGACTTGACCCCGGCCGAGAAAACTTCTCCAGTTCCTCCCCTCCATCGTCCCTCTCACCTGTAGGACGTGATCCGCTTCAGCTTGGAGGCCGGCACGTCGTAGCCGCACTCCTCCAGCACCTCCTGCCGGGCGATCTCCTCCAGGGAGAGGTCGGGCTTGTCCACCAGCCCGGCGCACAGCTCGTAGGTGATCCCCGCCTTGGCTGGGGGCTGCAGGGAGTTCGCCCCTTCCCCCTCCTCCTTTGGAGGCTCCTCCTCCTTTTTGGGGACCTCTTGCGTCTCGGGGGCCGCCGACTCGCCGGGGCGTCCCTCGGCTTTCTCGGTGGTTTCGGGCCCCTTCGTCCTGGTTCGCTCCATTTCGCACATGTATACAGCTGGAGGAGGGAAGACATGGGGAGAGGAAGGGGAAGATATTGCATTGAACTCACCCAACATGCAGCACTACCGTGCCCACTGCATGACAACAACAATGTTGCCATCAGGAGGCCTTGTGAAAACCAGGCTTTGCTTGGAGAAGCTGGTTGAGAGACTCAAAAAGTACATTCGTCCTGAACCCTTCTCAACTTCAACCGGTCCAATATCTCCTTTAAACTGAATCCAAGCCCCAACATACAGCACTACTGTGCCCACTGCATCATAACAACATCAACATCAACATCGCTATCAGGAACCCATGTGAAAACCAGGCTTTGCTTAGGGCAGCTGGTTTTAGGACTTAAAAACCCCATTCGTCCTGACCCCTTCTCAACTTCAATCGGTCCAATATCTCCTTTTAATCGTCCGATTGTATTCTACACGAGAACTTTCCCCAACTGCCGCTGAGAGAGCGGCGGAAGAACGTCAACGCCTCGGACTTCCTTGAATTTAGTGCCCGCGCTGTGTGTAAAAGTCCCTGGTGATTTGGAACAAAGAGGGTTAGGGCGCTTTGTAATGGGGCCTCTGGTGGCCCATTTATGAGGGTGTATTGTTGTTGAGATCCAGCTGAATAACACACACACTGGAACACACACACACAGAAACGCAGAGACTCGCATGCATCCCGCACGTGAAAGGGGGAGGAACCGCTCCCTTAGTCTTCAATCTTTACCTGGACGGAACTGCTTGACGAGGACGAAGCAGTGGGAGGTGGTGTTGAAGATCAGCACGGAGACGCTGAGGAAGAGGGGGGACAGGAACACAAACAGCGTTAATTAGGGAGGAAACCGCGGTCCGACAACTTCCTGTATCTGACGGACGAGTGACTATGCTTTATACTGTAATGGCGCCGAGATAAACTTCAGTAGCAGACGAGATAAACCCCAAAGTAGCCCGAAAGGTGTAGAAATGAAATGGGGAAGAGGGTCACGTGGTGCACAGTGCTACTCCCAATGACCCATACGTGTGTGTGTGAGTGTGTGTGTGTGTGTGTGTGTGTGTGTGTGTGTGTGTGTGTGTGTGTGTGTCTGCGGTCAGCGTTGGGAAAGCGGATGTGTCTGGGGACTCAGGAAGCCCTGCCCTGCCTTTCCCATGGAGCCTCAGACTCGTAGGCTTCTGTTGCTCCCGCTTCCAGCCAAGGACTCCAACACCCCCCCTCTCCCTCAAACTTTGAGATTTCTTGGCGATATGGGCGCGGGTGGCGACAAATCTGTCCTCTGCGTCCCTCGTCCACAGAGAAATGCGCGTCCAGCGCCTTATCGCCGCGCTCTGGTGCGGTTTAATGATTAGCGTGAGCCTGTGAGGGGGAATAATGTCGCCGGTACGCGCAAAATAACGTGTCCTGGTCCAGAGCCGAGGTGGGACGCCACGGCCCCCAGGCATGGAAGCGCACCTCTTCCGACCCCCTCCCCGAGGAAGGTCCGGAGCCCCTCGCGGCTGTTCCACACCATTACTGCCGTTCTGCTGCCTGCCGCTGAAAAACACGCGCTAATGGTTAAACCAAGACGCGCGCAAAACGAACGCTCGGGACATTTCACGCGCCGTTAGCCTCCCAGCTTTCACCGCGGGGCCTCTGGCCGGGACGGCGGGAAGTAGCAGGGTGTGCAGGACGCGTGTTAGGAGGGTCGGAGGTGAGAATCCGGCAGAAGGTTTCAGCTTCTGTTGATATCCGCTGTGAGCCAAGGACCTGGGTTATAGAAGTCATTGCAAAACTTGGCGTGCAATTTCAGCTAACAACTTCACGAATTTACCAAAATGCAAAGGAAGGATTAAAAATAAGAAACTACAGTCCCAGAAGGATGTTTGTATCGTGAATGGTTCGTAAGTTGTTATTTCGCCAAAATGTACATTACTGCTAGCGAGTATGTAGCCAAAATGGTGCTGTGGAGATGGTGCGGTGATGCTAGGCAAACAAGGTGCTATGCAGAAGACATGTGATTCAAAATTCTGGGAACTTGGGGACAAAACTTGTATTGATTTCATTATTACAGCAGATTAGTTCGTACATAAGAATGTTTGGAACTCGAACCTTCGTAAGCTAGCGTCCATACTACAGTTCCTCCAGCCATCATGTTGCCGTGACGTTAGCATGGGAGCCACAAACAAGCTGCTTCTCACGACTTCATCTCCCCACTTCCCCATCGCCTACGTCCACGGCTACACACACTCACTCGCCAAACATCCGTCGTAAACGCGCACCTTTTACGCAAACACTCTCCATAAACACGCAGGTGTCAAAATAACAGATATACACCGAATGGACGCGCACGGACTAGCTGCTTTCGCGGCTCAGCAGGTGGGAAGAGGAACGAGGATTCCGAGTCTTCGTTCCGCCGCTGCAGAATCTCTGCCAAGGTCTTCAGCGGAGAGAACGTTTCACGCGCCCTTGAGCAAAAACGCAAAACAATCCCGAGCAGACGCCGGCCCTGGGAACGCTTTGGCGAAAATGGCCGCCTGGGGGATGAGCCTGAACGCTCCTTTGGGCTATTTTTGGTTTTCGCAGTTTACTGCTTTTGTCTCGGCGGTACAATTTTTCACGGGGAGCAAAAGTGGGAGGAAAGTGAGCTTAAATGACCTGAGACTCACCTGGGGGCGCTTTTGGGAAGCACGGGCCGAAGGTAGAGCAAAGGAATGGGGGGACTGGACAGGGGCTTGACACAGAAGCGTGGTATTTCTCTAACAGTGCCCCCTGTGGAGCGCAGACATTTATTGCTGTGCAGAATAACACAGCCAGTCTCCGAAAAACAAGGCCTGTTTTTGTATCTCCTCTGGATGAGTGGAGCAATAATTACTGAGGAGACACTGCCTGTAGCTAAAGGGGGGAAAAGGGTGTGTGGGGAGGAAGAAAGGACACACGCGTACACACACACACGTACGCAAGCAAATCTAAACGCACAACAGCAAATAAAAGCCGCCTCACGTATCAGCGGGGCAGCGTGCGTCGGGTCTCGGAGCGATTACGCACGTCTGCCGCGACGGAGCGCGTGAGAAACGGAGGAGACGAGAATGCGACGGAAGAAAGGGAGCGACGGAAGAAAGGGAGCGACGTCAGACGCGCTACGGGCGTGTTTGGGTGTGTGAGGTCGAACGATGTAACAAAACCCACTGGCGTCATGCGAGGGTGAAACAAAACACGGCGTTGATGACGTGAAGGAGCGATTGTGGCGTTGGTGCTACGTGGGATGTAAACAATGATTAATCGCGTTGTAAACAGCTTATTTCAACATGCAGTGCCATGTGTTTGTGTATGTGTGTGTAAGAAAATACACTAATACTTGACATAAGGGCAACTGTACAAAGGAGATTTTTCAGATACAAGCAGTGTCTCGGTCCATATTTTTGTATGGGGATACAAGACTAAATCAGAGTAAGGAGTGGTGCTTGGGGACGCCAGTGCTACTTAGCGCATGGCTAGTTATTTAAGATAGCTTGCACTATCTGTGACCACTTGGAACTACAAGAAACAGGAAGTTGGGATACGAGCAGATTGACTTAGGAGCTCGGTCATGGAACGAATTGAGCTCGTATCTCAATGTACCACTGTATCTATTTATTGATGAAGAAAATAATTCAAAATCATTATTGATAAAATTAAAATAAAATCAAAAATAAATAAAAAATTGTAAAAAAAATGGCCGGAACAGATTGAAATCATTCTATTTATTTTAGATTACAAAAATAATTTCAGATACGATGAGATTGGCTTACGAGCTTGGTCAAGGAACCAATCAAACTCATATCTCAAGGTACCACTGTAGTGACGTGTGGTACTTATAATACCCAAAAAACATGGATTGGTTGTGTAAAACCAGGTAATGAAGCCCAACACCTCAAACTTCACACCACGTTTGCCTCAAATAACTCCTCCTTTTGACCCCAGTTATGCCTGATCTGGGCTGACGGGCTCGCTATCTGCTGTTGTTGACACCTCTCAGGCATATCAACAGTCCTGCAGCAGCCTTTGAATCGGCCATATTGGCTCTTTGTAGTCGTGCTTGTTACGGAAAAGCTGGTTTTATTTCCACAATAACGGCTTGGACGGCTCGCTAGCAAGCTGTCTGGCCGGCTGCATGGGCTGTGCGTGTCTGACAAAGTGTGAGGCGATGAGAGTGAATCTGTGTGTGCGTTTGTGACTGTGAAAATGTGTGTGTATGTGTGTGTTTAAGGGCAAAACGTGATTCAGCCTTACCTGTCATGGGTTTGCATGAAGTCCCAGGATTTCTTTGTACCGTTCTGCAAGGATGGAAAACCACACAAAAGAAACATAAATAATCACAACTTTGAAGCCACCTGCACGAAAACAGGACGCCATCTTTGTCTGAGGTCATGGGGATTGTGCGTCATGGCGCAAAATTACTAGAACACTCTTGTGATTTAGTCATTAAAAATTCTGCGGTGGATAATTTATCTGCGTACCGTGGAATGAAGGTGTGTCTGCGCGTGTGTGTGCAGAAATTGAGAAACACCACCCCTGTGGGCTCAATCTCAAAAATCCAACGTCCAACACAATTTAGCATCAACTTCGCCACACGATATTTATTTCGCATTCCACCTGGAGGAGTCGAAACTTCCGCGTCAAGATCCGATAGACAATTCGCGGCGCAAACAGGGTCGAAAAATTTGGGGGAATTTTGGCCCCCTTTCATCCGCCCGGCAGCCCAAACTATGGAGAAACACATAAAGACGAGGCAGCTGCGCCTTTACGAGCTGGAATGAGTTGAAGGAGGGGGGAGAAAAACTCCCGGTGACTAACGGCTGAGCCGCGTCCTGCTGTTGCTCAACGGCGGCGACAGACGCGGCTCCGATTGTTTTCTCGCCCCGCGGCCACGTCAACAGGACGTCAAAACCTCAGCCGGGAGCTGCTGACCGCCTCCACGCCCAGAGCAGGTGCGGCCGGGACCGGGATGGGATGGGGAGACGTTTTGGGGCACCGCCCAGGCGCGGCTAGCTCACCTGGCATTGAGCGGACGACTTCTCGGAAAACGAAACCGAATCGGATTGCGATCAACATCGTCGGTACAATCGGAAGGGTGTGTGCAGATTCGAGGCTTGACCTCGCAGCGCCCCCCCTCTGTGTCTCGTGCTGAAGTATGGAAATGCTGTCCTAGATTTCCTAGGGCCTGAGGAACTATGGCCTGGATTCAAAATTTAGGCTGCTCCCTCCCATCCACCCACCGGCTCGTTGGGCCTGGCGCTGACAGCTTTACTACAGCAGCCACAATGAGTGTGTGTGTGTGCGTCTACGTGTGTGTAAGCGTCTGTGTGTGTGTGTGTGTGTGTGTGTGTGTGTGTGGGGATGCAGTGCGAGAGCACCACCCAGGAACAGGGAGGAGGTGGAATGAAAAGCTAATTGCGGCGATAAAAATCAGGAATAATAAGGCTGCTCGCTGTTGTTCCAATGCCGCAGCAGAAAAACAATAAAATTACGAGCCGTGGCTCTTCAGACGGCGTCTGTTTGCACACACACACGCACACACACACGTATGCAAAGAGGGAGTATTTCCAGAACCGATTGACAGTGACACAAACAAAAAGAAGCTAATTGCTGCGATATCTTGAAAACAACTCAAGCTAAAAGTCAAATTTGCCAAATGAGAGGAATCCACAAGTATCAGAATTGTTTTCCATGATTGATATTTGCAGTTGGTTGCTGGAACTGCGTCTGTCTCTGTTTCATATTTGTGGTATTTGCCGTCATTATTGAGATGATGAGCTGAAAATGTCACCCTATTTTCAACTTAAGCATCTCAGGTGGATTTATTTGGCTAACTAAGGGGCGGGCAAACTACAGCCCGTGGGCCACATTGGGCCCGATGGTCCTCTTGATCAGGCCCACCAGAGATTGGTAAGGAATTCACAATTTTGACTGTATTGATGACAACAGATTGATGACAAAAATTCCAATGACAAAACAAACTCCAGACTTTGATGCATTGGCAAAGATGGCTGAACAACAGAACTGGTCTAATTAAAAGATATATTATCCAACACCCTAATGTTTTTTTTCAGTTTCTGTTTGATATGTTAGTACCTTTTGCTGATTTCAGTCTGGCTCCTGAGCCCAGATGTTTGCCCATCCCTGGCCTTGCTACTTTGGCTAGCTTAGCCACAGAAGACCTGAGGTCAAACCAACATTTACAAAATTATTTCAGCTAATTTTCCTTGCCACAGTTGCTAATGGGGGAAATGCTCAGTCTCTGTGTGTTCATCCTATGGAGTTTGAGTGTTTACACGTTGAGGAGCTCTACCTCCTCCATCTTGGAAAGTACCTTGAGATGATTTCAGTTGTGATTTGGCACTGTACAAATAAAATTGAATTGAATTGAGTTGAATTGAAATACATACAGCAATACACTCAACAAAACATAGTAATAATTCCGAGACCGCCTTCAAGTGTGCAGACCAGAGTCTGAGTGGGCCGTAGCGGCTCGAGAGCTTTGAAAACCTGATGAATCGCTACTCGTGACTGACACGTGGGAACGCCGCGCGAATTTGGAGTTCAACGAAGTTCACGGCGGCAGACGGAAAACGACGGAGGACGTCGGCCGCCCCCGCGTGACGACTCCTGCTGAGTCCTGCTGAGCGCGAAGACAGAAACACACTACGGATGAGTTTATATTAGCCCGCTGTTGGCCGGCTTTGGCAGAACCCATCACCTCCTGGGCAACACTTCCTATTCTTGCGCCTACTCTCCGCAGATTATTAATACTGTTCTCATTCTCTATCTTAGGCTTCACTCACAGAAATCTCCAAGAAATGTGGCCTGGGCAGCGTTTCTGGACGGGATATTAGCGAGTTGCTAATTGCGTTGACTCCTCCTCTCTGTTTACCGTAAGTGTCCTAATATGGGGTCAGTGGTTGAGCGGGAAACATGCCAAAATGACACGTTTCTTTGCCCACATGTGAGGCAAAACTACTCAAGAGAGCTAATGGGCGCGAAAGCGACGCAGGTTTTTACAGCGCACACACACACACGCAAATGTACGCACAATCTAGCATCCTGTCAGCGCTCACAGATGGCGGGGTTCCCCTCATT
>OMPJ01009037.1:0-10000 GCA_900312935.1 Carapus acus | reverse complement strand
CGGTTCTGCTGTCCTTTGAAGGATGACATGGAGGGATCGGGGGCAGTTTTCACCAACGGACTACCTGGTGTGAGAGGACCTGAGGGAAGACAGGTGGGTGTCTCCAGCGCCCTGTCCGCCATGTTTGTGGTTATCTCCATACTGCTTTCTAACCTCCAAAATGTAGATTATTAGATATTTTGGTTGAAAGTGTGTTTGAACTGAAGGTGTGTTTCGTCCCTCAGGGTTCTCCTGGTCTGCCTGGACTTCCAGTAAGTTAGCAAACACGCAAGTGTGTGTGTTTGTGTGTATTGTTGCTCCTTGTATGACCGCTGCCTCCCCGTCCCCGCAGGGTAAACCCGGCCTGCCCGGTCTGCCCGGTCCAAAGGGCAGCGCAGGTCCTGATGGGAAAGACGGGAGACCAGGACTGGACGGATTCCCGGGACCACCGGTAGGAACGGACATGTCTGCGATGGTGTCAGAGTTTGAGGTTTGATTTTCGCCTTCTGTGTCTCTGCAGGGACGGAAGGGAGACGCAGGGGACAAAGGGGACAGGGTGAGACAGAGATGCAGACGTTCAGACTCACTTATGTGACATTACCTGATCTGACTTGCTATAAACAACGGGATTCATTTTATTTAGTTTTGTTGTTGGTACACCTCAGTTCTTTGCGTGTTTTGTCTCAACTTAACTGTCCTCTGATATGTTGCGGTTTCAGGGTGATCCGGGTCGAGATGGGACTGGACTTCAAGGTCCACCGGGACCGCCTGGACCCCCGGGACAAATCATCTATCAGAACAACGTACGTTTCTAACAAACATTGGAACAAGGCCGTGGAGAGCATTGCTTGTTTGTGTTTGTGTGTGTGTGTGTATACGTGTGTGTGTGCACCCTCTGATTCACACCTGCATACTCGGACCACAAGTGCACACACACTTATATATTAATAAACCTCAATTTACTAATTCACTCCAATTTATAGCGCTTTTAAAGGCGAAATGACGCCCTCTGCTGGATCATTATGATTACTACATGTTCTCAGTTAGGCCGAAACAGAATCAAACTATATTTCTTGCCTCAGATACACATCGCTGCTCGTTAATAGTGATGCTGATTATTTTGTAAGCACAAAGGAATGAATTGTCGAATAGGTGGAAAAGACTTTGTTAGATATTTATCTCTTATTCATTGACTTCTCTTTTCTGCGCAGCATGACGGCGTGGTGGGCAGCGTGGGGCCTCAGGTACGTGTGTTTGGATTGTGTTTGTGCGGCCATGACAGTGCAACAGATCGGCCGGACTACTCCTCCAGCTTGGTTAATGGCTTCATTAATCACTGCATCTGCTGCACAGGGGGATCCTGGTCTGCCTGGTCGGGCTGGTTTCCCTGTAAGTCCGCCTCCTCATCTAACCGCTCCTCCTCATTTTACTACACCGTGAAGCTGCAGTTTTTCCCTTTGAGCGCTCGAATCATGTTGCCCGGCGTCTCATCGACTCCCTGCCACTTACTGCCTGTGCATAACAACAACAGCAGCCACGCACACCACCATAAATCAGCGCCGGCTTCAGCGTACACAAAAGGCACCAAATGCTAAATCTTCCCTGTCTGATATTAATTACGAACGTCCTGCCAGGGGCCGGTCGGACCAAAAGGTGACCAAGGAGAGGCAGGTCCTCCAGGCTACGGCGTGAAGGTAATGACCTGTACACACACACACACACACACACACACACACACACCGTGTGTCCCATAGACAAGGCTGTGAAGTTTAGTTTTTGATGCAACAACTGAACAATCTGTTGGTTTGGGTCTGCAAGGTCGGTTTTAAATACACATTTGCCAATGATGAGCACAGAGATAAGAAACATATAGGAATATCTATGCAAAAATGTTTTAGATTTTTTTTATTTGCATAAATAATTTGATATTTGATCATGAAATATAATGTACAATAGTACATAACATATATATGTAATGTACAATAATCACAACTACAGTAATGATATCACTTCTAAAACATATTTTACACCATAATTATTTTCATTATTTTTTTTAATGTGTAATTATAACTTTTGAAAAATGTTATGGTCGATTGTTTGGGTTGTCAGGGCGAGAAGGGTGAGCTAGGTATGGTCATCGGGCCCGATGGAAATCCTCTGTACCTGGGAGGGCTGGCTGGATCGAAGGTGACACCACACACACACACACACACTCACACATGTCCTCAAGGTGTCCTCTCCTGCCTGCTCTCTATAAAACATCACGTCCTGATTGCAGGGAGCGATGGGACCTCCTGGGCCTGCAGGACCCGTGGTGAGGCTGATGGATCAGAGAGAACCAGAACAATAAACACATAGTTGTTCACGTTAGAGCTCCAGTGTTGTTTACAGTCTGATGGTGCGTTTAGGGACCGTATGGACCTGCTGGATTGAAGGGTGAAATTGGAATGCCAGGAAGACCGGTGAGCACATTCTCCCCTCTGAATATAGAGCGAATGTTGGAATGGTTCCCCACCGGTGGTCCAGAACCGTACTAAGCGGTGACTTTGCCTCCATCAGGGTCGGCCTGGTGTGAACGGGTACAAAGGAGAGAAAGGAGAGTCCGGAGGCGGGGCCGGCTATGGGTATCCAGTAAGCGCTGAGCGTGCTGAAACATCAGAGTATTTCAATGTCGTGGACATGATCACAAAATCAACGTCTGACTCGCTCGTTTCAGGGGGTCCCTGGACCTCCTGGACCACCCGGACCACCAGGGCCTCCTGGATCTCCTAGTCCAACGGTGATTTTCAAACCGGGAATATTCTCCAGTTTGTTGGATTTATTCGCTAATTCCCCACTAAACTTCACTTTCTTACCCATTCAGCGCTATGACGGCGGAGAGCGTACATACGGTATGGACATGCAGCATTAACACACACCTTTGCAGAGCAAAAGCTTGAGGATGTCTAAAGACAGAGGGCTGAGTGAATTGCAATTTCAGGAAAAACCAGAAAGTTACAGGATTTACTTTGTGTTTTCTCGCAGCAGCCAAAGGGGAAAAAGGCGAGCGGGGACTTCCAGGAATCCCAGGTGAGTCTGCGGCGAACATCGTCCTCTTCCTGAATGTCCCCTTGACCATTCTTCATTCTGAAACTCTTCATTCCTGTTCTTTCAGGAATTGGCACAAACTTCGACTACTACGCGTTGAAGGTAAGCTTGATAGTCGTGCGGCTTACAAACTGCGATCGTCAACTTAAACTGTGCTGGAGCCTCACGGCGGCTTCTGGCCCACAGGATCAGCTGAGGGGCGAGCGAGGAGATCCGGGCAGCAAGGGTGAGAAAGGAGAGCCGGGAGGAGGGTTTTCTGACCCGCGCTTTGGAGGGCAAGGTCCAGCCGGCGAGCCGGGCCTGCCGGTGAGTTGAGTCAATGGAAGTCATTGATCTATTTGATAGAGAATTTAGAGTGGACCTCGATTCTGTGTGGGCACTGGAAATGGTCAAATGTCACATTTTTCGTTTAGGACGTGTCGCTGATTCCTCATTTCTACATTTTTCAACCCCAATGTCTCAGGGTCCCAAGGGAGATTCCATTACGGGACCTCCTGGGCCTCAAGGACCACCTGGGCCACCAGGAGTCGGTTATGATGGACGTCCAGGTCCTCCGGGCCCACCTGGACCCCCGGGTCCTCCCTTCTTACCTGGACCCCACAGATCCAATCACGGTAAGCGCTCCCCCGAGATGAAATGGCACTCAGCAAACCCCTTAGCCGCCCTTAAAGAACCACCATGTTTGTTTCATCTCCTAGCAATCAGTGTTCCTGGACCTCCAGGCCCTCCTGGTCCACCTGGCATCCCCGGGGGCTCCTCCGGGGTACGTCTGACGAGGTTCTACGGAGGTCTGCTCAATTGGGTGAACAGATAACAGACGTTCTGTGACGTTCTGCTCTCATAGGTCACTGCTTTGAGGTCGTACGACATCATGCTCGCCACCGCCCGGCGCCAACCGGAGGGCAGCCTCATCTACATCATCGACACCACCGACCTCTACCTGCGAGTTCGAGGAGGAGTGCGACAAGTTTTGGTACAGTTAGTCGTTCTCACACAGAAACAGCCAATGGTGTGACTGATAGGATTGTTGCTTAATATGGACCATCTGGTTTGTTCCTCACACAGCTCGGACAGTACAATCCCTTCTACAGAGACCTGGTACGTGACATCTCTTGGTTTCTGTTGTTTATATCTTGAACCATGTGGTTCGCTCACCAATACTCTCTCTACGCTCTCTGAATCGCTTTTTTTCCCCGAAGGACAATGAAGTGGCAGAGGTCCAGCCTCCACCTGTGATCCACTACCCAAAGTCCCAGGACCAGTCTCACAACAACGGGGCTGAGCACTACTCCCAGGGCGGTCCGGTCCTCGAGCCTCCCTCGCACCCGCCGATAGAGCCCCCCAAGAGGGAGCCGGTCAATCCAGAGCCCAGATACCCCCCCCAGTACGAACCACGATTCCCAGACCCGAGGTACACCGGTCAGACGGACGGGAGGACCAACAACCAGCAGCCCGTGGTGCCCCCTCGACGACCCCCTCCACCTGTCGCCCAGCCTGCTGAGCACCAGCATCAGTCGGGACCAATGGTAAGATGAGGGTTCCATCAAGAGATATACAAATAAGTATCGACTTGTATTTGTGTACAGTCAATATATTTAGACTTGTACACAGTACAATAGCACCTTGAGATACGAGAAACCCAATATACAATTTTTTTTGAGATCCAAGTTGTCTCTGGGTCCATATATTTGTCGGGGATAAGAGCGTAAATCCAAGTTAGGAGTGGTGATGATGGCATGGAGAAATATCTAGTGCGGACGTTGAGAAAGAGGAAGGATACATCACACGTTTGGCTGTAGGGGTTGCTACAGGAGGAAGAATATGTTCACAACAAGGGGACCAATCCGGATCATTCTGGAAAATAGTTTAAAAAAATTGTTTTAGATATTAGCCGATAGATATGATCACGTAATTAATTAATCTCATATCTCCAGGTACTACTGTAAATTTATTTACTGTACACCTGAGTTAGCACAAATAGAGATAGATACAAAATCCAGAGTGATATCACTTGAATTACCGAGGAAAGCCTCCTGCTGGCACAGTATGTACTATTTAACCCTCCTGGATGATTCATTATTAATGCTGCCGGATTAATATTATTGCGCGTTCTCTTCACACCAGCTGCATCTCATCGCCCTGAACGCCCCTCAAATCGGAAACATGCGCGGCATCCGAGGGGCCGACTTCCTGTGCTTCCAGCAGGCCCGTGCCGTGGGCTTGAGGGGAACCTTCAGAGCTTTCCTGTCCTCCAAGCTGCAGGACCTCTACAGCATCGTACGCAAGGCGGACAGGGACGCCCTCCCCATCGTCAACCTCAAGGCGAGTGGGACCGCCATGACATGATTTTGGCATTGTTCAGCAACAATTCGTTAACGATATTTACCTCTCCTCCATTCAGGACCAAGTGCTTTACAGCAACTGGGATGCAGTATTCAGCGAAGATGGCGGGAAAATGAGGGATAATGCACCTATCTACTCCTTTGATGGCCGAGATATCCTCAGGGACAGCGCATGGCGAGTTTTTTCTTTTAGTTTTAATTCTGATGCAATCAGCAGTATTGAATTTCAATGCCATTAATTTTATTTGTGAGAATTTTCAAAATTGAATTATTTTAGAGAATTTTAAGTTGTATATGCTTTACATTATTTCTCAATGAAGTTAGAGAAGGAATATATCAAACTCTACATTTTCGTAGGCCGGAGAAGATGGTGTGGCACGGCTCGAGCGGCAGCGGCCAGCGGCAGACGGACAACTACTGCGAGACGTGGCGGGCGGGCGACCGGGCCGTGACGGGCCTGGCGTCCTCGCTGGAGACGGGCCGCCTCCTCCAGCAAACCTCCAGCAGCTGCTCGGGCTCCTACATCGTGCTGTGCATCGAGAACAGCTACCTACCCCACTCCAAGAAATAACGCCCCCGTCGGCCCTCCCCACTCAACCACGCCCGTCCCGTCTGGTGAAACGCTAGCGGACACGCTTAATCTGACGAACTGGCCCCCGGCAGAGACGATCGGCTGTGTCTGCTCCGCCCCTCCATTCATGCCAAAGAGATCGAGGAGGTCGAACTCCAGGGTGTCGGTCCTTCTTCTCGGGGGCATTGGCACATATTTTCTTCAGCGGGGCGGAACAAGAACGAAGAAGCAGAGCACGCTCTCAAATAGTATCCTTTTTTTTTGTTTTAAGAAATTGTATATTGTATGTTTGTTGGTCATTTTGTCTCTTTTATGACATTACCTTAATTGAACAGTTCTTTTTTTAAATTCCTATATCATCCTGTTATTGTTGCTTAGGTATTGATTGATTTCCCACCTTTGTTTCGATTTCATTATAAATTTGTGGGCTACTTTGGGGTACAGCAAACTTTGAGAATATTTTAAAATTAGATATTTATTTTTAAATGAAATTAGATTAACATGGGATTTGATTTGAAAAACAAAAAAAAAACCATCCAGAATATTGTCCATAGAAGCACTGAGCATTTTGAAGAGCTTTTGAACCGGAACCTTCACACACTGACAGGAGCCGCTTTGCAAAATACAGCCTTAACTAAACTGACTTCTCTTTTATACTTCACGCCTTTGATTTCAAGTGCATACATGTTTTCAGCGTTTCTTCTATTTCTGCTTGCGCGCCGCTTTTTTTTTTTTTTATAGCAGATTTACAGTCACTGCTGTGCTGTATAATCTCACGTCCAGATGCCATTTGTCAACATTCCTTCCAGCCATTTTTACCAGAAATGGGATGATGTCATAAATAATCTGTAAGCCGCTAAACTGATGATGATCAGGTTGCTGCTAATCTGACAGCGCGAGCTGTGTGTTAAGGTGCTGGATCTACATGAATTTGCGTCAGAATTCAAACTGACGGGGCCGCGGTCCGACTGAACCTGTGGAGCATTTGTACCACTTTCCCTTTGGCACTGAGCGAAAAGTATTTTTCTCAACGACAACACTGACAATAAACTGTACATCAGTGAATTTTCAGGGGTAACCACAGTTTATTCTGATCACTTTCAGGCCCTCATCACAATTTCTTCTCATGTCAATGTCAAAATCGCCGAGATTTCTATTCGCCAGTACTCCTCGTATGCTCTGTAATATTAACTATCACCAGCAGGGGGCAGTGCAGACACCACCTCTACTAAACCTGGACAGACCCTGACCTCTAACCTCTGAATCTCCCTGATAGAACAGTCGTATTCCTCTTCTGCTGACCAACCTCTGCTTTATGGTCGTGTCACCGCTGGCCTTGACCCCTTTGACCCCCAGGCTCCCTCACACACACACAAATCAAGATCCTCACTGACAGCTGAAAGCAATCCATTAACCTCAGACGCATTTGGTTTGTATCTGCAGTCCACCTGTGCCTGGAGATTCACTAGTGTCATAAATTTGTCACCTGCATCTCGAGGTAGAGGATTTCTATTTCAGCACCATCTCCTGGAAGGTGAATTAAATGGTTGTATCAAATGATTTTGTATCATGTACAGTCCTGAATAAATAGAACAAAAATTACCATTTTAGCACTTTAAGGGATAAGTGATTAATCATTTAATTAAAATGGCCATTTGAGATTATTTTTATTTATAAGTAGCATCAAAAAAGGGAGACATTTTCAAAAAAAAAAGATCTGAACATGAAGCAGTGAGCATGTCTTCCATCCCGGATTCATTTACATGCTGTGATGAAATGTCATGTCGAGATGAGTTCAGATTGAAATATTTGAAGCCATGCGTCACTCACACACCCTCATTTAATCCTCGGTCTGGTAAAGTGGTTCGTCTAAGGGAGCAGTGAATTAGGTCAGAAGGCTTAAGAGATCCCCTTAATTCTCCTTTTAAGTTGGGCGGCGTTCAAAGATTTGATTAAGAAGATTAATTTGATTTATTTGAAGTGGTCGTGATTTCATGAGGCCTTTAAAGGGAACTAACCAAGTCCTACTTTTCGAAATCATTTTTCCTGCTTCAAGTTTTTCAAATCAATGCAACAAGTTATTTAATGAGGAGAATTTCTGATCTTAATTATAGCCGACGATCCTCCCACGGAGCACGAGGGTCAATAATTGATCAGTACTCACCGAAAATAGCATTTTCCTCCAGTGTTATTGGTATTTTAATGCATTTCAGTGGAGACCAGAAGGAAATTGGAATTAGATGTGAGAGAATGTAATGTGTCTCATCTTCACTGCCAACAAATTCGGGTGATAGTGTCCACAGCAGCAGAGATTCAGTGAATTTAAAAAAAAAAGCGACCATTTCATAGTTTCAGCATATAGAATAAAAAAGCGACCATGTTAGTTTCAACATTACGTGTATGGGGGGAAAAAGCGACCATCAAATAATTTCCATTGCAGTAAACATTTAGCAGCATATACTGAAAAAAATATCATCGCAGGAGTTTCAGGCTCCTGAGGCGGGAAGTGCAACAAGTGTGTTGCGTTGGTTGTCCATGTCCATATGGATGCTGTGGATGTGAGCATTTTGACAAGGTTTTGAGCAAAGTTTCTGCCAAGAGCCCCCTTATTGTTGGTACGGTCCACAGGGAAACCACGTGATCACCACACCGGCAGTCAATTACTCATTGGTGTGCTTGGAATAAATACAGAGCAGTACTTTATATTGCGATGGTAAAGTATTGATACCAATACATTAGTATCTGATGTAGGTGCATCATGGAACTTGCTGGATTTTCCCTTTAGATCATGAACTCCTTCAAAACAAGGACGAATTTGGATTATGAACTCGTTGAAAACAAGGACGAACTTTGGGCGATGTTTGCAGGTAAATGTCGAAACTTTAATACAGATACAGTGTCTGTACAGAATATCAGCTATATTGCAATCTTTTGTGTTGGAGCACTTGTTTGGTGTAGTTTGATTGTCATATTCACTGATGGAGGGCACGCAGTGAATGAATTATCTGAGTTGTGAGCGCTTCTGGTGACTTTTTCCGGTGATTTCGCATGTCAAAATAAAAGTCCAATTAATGAGGTTGTCTAGTTTTCGTCCGGTCCGCTAACTGGCTAACTTCTGTAAGCAGAAGTCAGCCAGTTGATGGCGACCTCGGACTCCCCACTCCTGATTCTAAAAGGAGATTTGACTCATCCAGTTGGATGAGTCAAAGGCAGCCCAACTGTAGTCACAACAGAAATCCTCTCTTGCCCACATATTCATTTAGGTTTCAGTTTTTTCTGCTATTGTATGGGGCAACCTCCTGGCTGTAACTTTCCTCTACCATTTATAGATCATCATTGAATATAGATAGATGAATAGTTGGTGCTTTATTGATTCCCAACTTTCCCGCAGCTCGTAAAACAAAGAGAAAAATGTAAAAACAGACAAAAAACACTAACAAAACAAAAAACATCAATAAAAATTGTGGGATTGAGATAACGCAGTCGGCCATTTTGCTACGTGAATGACACGAGATCATGAGGAAGGTCAGAGGTCACTCTCTGTGATCAGGTTACTATTTATTCTCGGTGCGATAAATGGGAGCCCCACAGTTCAAATCCAACCGCTGCCTCTTGGATAAATGAAATGAATTAGTTAACTCTGAGCCTGTGTTTCCACAGCCTGTGGACAAACACTGACAACTCCAAATGACTTGAAACCTAATTTTAGCCTCCAAAGCGCCAAAATCCAAGGCGGTTAAAGCCAAGGCGGGTTCGTCTTCCCCACGGCGTGACGCTCCCACACATGTACTCACAAGTAGGTATTAGCGGCCTCCATGCCGCCGTGTCACTCGCACATCAAGCGCCACTTAACAGAACGTAGGCCGCAATTTATCCACGTCCGCCAACTCCAAGTAAACGGCAAACTATTCCCAAAAATAATCGGTAAATACAGCCGCGTCCCACTCCATCAAATCAGCGCCTGCCTCTTAACTTAAGCGCGTGAGCGGCGACTTGGCGGCTTATTTAAATTGACATTGGG
>OMPJ01009036.1:0-11872 GCA_900312935.1 Carapus acus | reverse complement strand
GCCTCGCGGACAAAGTCTAAATAGCAGAGAGCAGCAGCAGCGGGGCGACGGGGGCACGATTAACAAGTCTGTACCTGCTCCTCAAGACAACGTGCTAACATTTTACTGACACATCGAGCAGACACCCGAACGCCACACACCCAAGGTCAAGGTCAGTAAACAGTTTCCCAAACACCCCACTAAGCTGCAAGACACACAGACGCTGTGTTTTCTCCACGACTGTCTTTGATGGAAACACACTCGCCCCACTCTGATCTATGTGTGTGTGTGTGTGTGTGTGTGTGTGTGTGTGTGTGTGTGTGTGTGTCCCCTCATCTGGGCAGCAATGTTGTTATATAAGAGCGATGAGGAGGAGATGAGGGGAGATCAGGGTGCATTCCAGTGCACACACACACACACACACACACACACACACACACACACACACACACACACACACACACACACACACACTTGTTTGTCTGACGGTCATTTTCCAAAAACCGGCCACAAACACATCACCTGTGAAAATGATTTTTAAAAATGGTTCTAAACTATTTTTCACCAGTTTCGCTTTTCAGACTGCTACCCATGTGTTTGATATTTACATATTTGTAAGGAAAACTGTCAAGGAATATTTCACTTGCCGGCTCAAAAAAAGTATTTTTTTTCAAATTTGTTGTCTCCCCTGCTCTAATAACATGTCTATTTATATTTACTTTTACTTTTAAAGCCCGAATTAAATGTTGTGCACTACCAGATAAGGGGCTGAGGAGGAGAAAAAGATGGGACAGTTTCTATTTTTTTGAGAGGGAATAATCGGCGGTGTGTGTGTCTGTGTTTTCCCCCCTCACCAAACTGCAGTCGCACTTTAAACACACCAATGAGCGTTTCAGTTGTTTCGAGTCTGTTCCAACTTCCTCCTGGTTTCCTTTCATTCCAGATATGTGAGTGTGTATTTCCCGGAGCCTCACTGACTCTACTTAAGTTTGCACTTTCATGCCGCGGCATGCTGTTCTTAAAGAAGCACCACCCATTTTATTTAAGGAATTATTTCTACAGGAGAAAAGAAATGTATTGATTGCATTATTGCTATGTAAAGTGTATAGTATGATATTTCGCATTTCAGTGAAGAAGTGTTGTACATGTTTGTTTAAAAGTGATGCAAGGACAATATTTGACACTTGTCCATTGAGTTGTTTGTTTTAGAATAAATCTAATTTAAAATACCACAGAGGTCTGAGGTGATTATTCAGCTCGTACACATCATGATTTGTGTATGCATTCGAAGCGGCGTTATTTTCAACGATGTTTTTTTTCACACGAGCATCATTTCGTCACAGACATTTTATTGTAATTATTTATGAAGTTTCATAAGTAGCTGTGCGTGCTATGGTCACTATGGTGCAAAACCGACATGCACACAATTTTCCGTTAGATTTGGCGTGCGCAATGCTGGGAGGTTGAGAGAAAAGGATTCTTAAAAATAGGAAACTGGCATGAGAAAAAATGAGAATAAATGAAAAACAAATATACAAATATAAACCATCTGAGAACGGACTGAAGATTGTAATGAAATTCACAGCAACAGCCACCTTTACATGACTGAAAATGAAATAATACTTCGATGGTATCGCTTAGTGTGTGTATTATATACCATGTATTATAAAATATGGCTTTTTCAAAAGCGTTGAAAAACCTAAATTTGGCCAAGCAAATGAAAATGTTCATATCCACACAGAGATGTGCTGTAATGCCCTCTGTTTTAGTAAAATAATCTCTTCTGACTGGGTGAAAAAGGATAGAAATGCTCTATGTAACAAACAAACCAAAAAGATGTGAGCAATAGATGCATTTCTTACCATGCTGTATCAAAGAGTAAATGTAA
The DNA here is from genome assembly GCA_900312935.1 of Carapus acus. Classification (NCBI taxonomy): domain Eukaryota; kingdom Metazoa; phylum Chordata; class Actinopteri; order Ophidiiformes; family Carapidae; genus Carapus; species Carapus acus. The sequence continues at coordinate 10,005 of OMPJ01009036.1, read as the reverse complement.
AAAATCATCTTGCTGCAGATTTGGAGTGAATTCGTGAATTTTAGCGCTGAGGTTTGGAAATTTAAGAAAGTTGCATGACAAAAATGTAGAGGAATCGGACTGAATTCAAGAACGAGCAAATGCACTTAATGGGGTAATTGTTATCTTTATATCAAGAATGTAAGAATGTGTGACATCATTTGTAGCTATCAATCAAAACCCCAGAGGTCATACTATTTTCCACTTTTTGTAGTTTCCACAAAAAACCAAAGGTAGCGGGGTCACAGAAAAATGCATGAAAGGCTATTCATTTGTTCTCATTGTGTAAAGTGAAATTGGTGAACTTGTTAATTACCCAGGTTACACTCAAGTACCAGTCTCTCATCAGCTCAAGCATCTACCGACAGCACCTTGTCGATGCTGGATTTTTTTTCAGGTGGGCAGTTAATGATTTCCTAGATGGCTGAGGTCCATCAGTCCATCCGTCCATCTTTGTCAATGTAATACCAATTTCTGTCAGGAAGTCGGTCTTCATTGAAAGTCATACAACCTTGAAGGGACTGAAAATCTGTATGTTGCCTCCACTGGGCTACCGACAAGAACCTTTGTGGATCTGTGTCAATGCTGACCTCGGCCACAGTTTGACCCCATGTAGTTAACTTGAGGTCAGGTCGGGCATGGAGGTCTTTGTAAAGGCCATGAGCAGCAGCGCAGCAACAGCAACCTATTTCTTCCTCTGCCTGACCAACCTCATAGCACTCCAGCAGGGACGCACAGGTTCTTAAGGCAGATGTTCTTCTCAAGCACAAAAAAGGAGATTTCAAAAGCCACAAAGCTCCTAGCGTTAGGTACCTACCTACCTACCTACCTACATGGATATAAAGGAAAATCAGAATTAAACATGATGGCTTTGTTTAGATGTTGGTTATGGTGACTTAGAGTTTGATAAAATTGTTGGCTTCAACTCACTCTCAGTTTATTTCTACGGTATTATTGGTTACCTTCGGAATAAACCGTTTAATCTAGGTTTCTCTGTGGCACCTCTGACCATCTTCTGGGTTGTAGAAATGGTAACCAAGGAGGCCAGTCCTGCTAGTTTCCTGTAATTGGCATTGATTTCATTGGTAGTTTTGTCATTTTGAAGCCCAACCTGCCAGTTTTGGTGAGTTGAAGTGATGATTGAGTGTGAGCCACCCTGCATGCTGTGGGAAGCAAAGACTGCTCGGCTCCGAGTGATTTCCAGGAGTGTTACTAAATAGCTCGCCTGTCTTTCTGTCACTAGCACCATGTCCTTGGGAACACTAATGGCATTCTGATGTTGATGATGGGCTATTTTGTGCCGCCAACAAAGGAAAAGGGATCAGTACGAAGGAGAAAAGGGTGTAGGCTCCTCACCACAAAGTTTTGCAAAGACCAGAAACCAGTTTCTAGATCTGTAATATGGACAATGGTGCAGCAATAGAGGTGGTTCGGTAAACACAGACACAAGCTTGCAGGCATGGGCCAAAAAAGCTCAGGTTTTGGCCTGATTTTCTTTTTTTCAGTCTCGATCACAGCGTTTAGTTGGTGTTGGTGGAGAGATTGAGACCGAAGCCTACAATGATCCAAAAATTTACACAATGTTCACAATGTTGCAACCCCCAGGCAGAATAGCAGTGGACCTTGGGCTCCTGCAAGGCCCTGCATTTTCCATACAAAGTTAGTGCAGAGAGTTTTTGAAAAGAGAAACCAACAAACCATCCTCTACCACTCGTATACACACTTGAAACTATGAGCTACAAATATTTACCAATTATGTTAATATGTCTGATTCCCAAAACACAGAAACTTGTGTGAGTAAGAAATTCAAACAAAATAATCCACAAAATTTGAGCGCCAGACGGTGATTTGACAGGAATCATAGTAATTAACTGCACTGTTTGTTCTCAGCAGGGTGCCACTTCAGATGTCCCCAACCAATTGTCCCCCTAAATGTCTGCTCTGCTCCGTTCACTGTACCCTGTATTATATTCCTACCTCCTCCATATTATGCTCTGTACCCTCGGCTGTACCTCACCCCCGGTACCCCCAAGCCTCTCGCCAATCCCCTCCCTGACCCCCTCCAACACTAGCCTGGATCAGACCCAGACACTGTTGTGTTCAAACGCTGTATTCGCACGCACTATTACGCCAGTCAGCTCACTGCTCACTGCTCACTCATCCCCTCCCACCAGCGTTTTCAATCAATTAGTACCGTTCATTAATGGGAACACTGGAAAAAAAAGAGTTTGATTGAGAGAGTTTGACTCACAGCCCAGAATTTGATCCAAAACCAGACTCCACCGGCAAGCAAAGCACTACACCAAGGCTGTCCTGTTTCCAGGCTACGATTCAGTCTGCTCTAGAGTCCGTTGCGGGTATCCTTGATCAAAGGAATTCTTTTCATCAAGTTTCTTTAAGTGAGCAAGACCGTAGATTTTTCAGCCCGATCTTAGTTTGTATGAAATGATGAACACATTCCCTCTGTGCGAGGAAGACAGCCTGCACTGTGGCCTCGAAATGCTGCGCTAGGTCGGAGCTGAAATCACGACAATAGTAAAATTCCCCTATTGTTGTCTTTATGCGGAGGATAAACCACTGTTCTCAGCCATCACACACAGCCCAATCAAGAATCGCAGGTTTCATAGAGAGCTACGCTCAATCAAAGACATGCCGCTTCTTTACATGTGGAAAAATACTGGGGAGAAGGTGATGGTGTCATTCTTTGGTGCCTTTGTTATTGTTGAAATTAGTTTGATTATTTGTATGTCACAGATTTTCACCTACCAAAGCAATCTGTTACTTTTATTCAACTCACTGTTTTCCCTCTTTATGTTCAAGACATCATAATCATCAAGGTGAATAAGGCCAATACCCTCACTGTGTCTTATTTTTACAGTTTTTACCTGCCTTATGAGTTAGTTTTGTCTTTTATTCAGCCGCTGAGATGAAAGAAAGAGGGACGCACAAATTGCTGGTGTCTTGCCGCCATAGATTGGTTCATCTGTTGAGACAAAATGAATAAACAAGCCTTGCAATAATCCCACATTCACGCACTTACAAACAGATTTCATTACCTCGTCTTTGTTCTAAATGACAAACGGCACAACATAGGCAGTTGAATGAATCAATCGATTGTCATATGAGTCCATCTTGCATGTTGTAACTCCCTCTAAAAAGACATAAAAAATTCAATCATTGGGTGAGTTGAAGCACATTTCAGGGGGACTACTGTAGTCCATGTACTAGAGCTTTGCAACGCCATTAGTTTCTGATAAATGTGTGTCTTTTTTTTGCCACTGCGGAGCAGTACAGCTTGTATTGATACTGAATAGCCTTTGTGTAGGATCATTATTGTTGGCTCAATCTACTGCAACACCCGCCTCACAATGTAGAGCAGACAAAGACGATGGAAGGTCCTCTAAACAAAGTGTGACGCTGTTATACTGCCATGTCAAGGTCATGGACCAATCTGTGTTTTCGCAAACCGGTAGGGAAAATAAACACGGTTATTTGTCTTGCAGACCTTGCACGACGGATGGTTTTACTGACCACATGTGGGTAGATGGATGAATGGATGGATGGATGGAGGGATGAACATGTTGTCAAAGATCCAAAGGGTTGACGGTTGGTGTGCTGGAGGTCCGACTGAGCTGATATCAGATGACTGCTCTGCTCCAGGAGCAGGAGAACCTCAACACACACAGCCTGTCAGACACAGCGTGATGGAAATGGAACAAATTGCTCTTTATATACTGTATATGTACTCAGTCAGACATTCAATACTAAGATGTGACTACCATGTGCTGTCCTATCTATCCATTTATCTATCTACCTGCCTCTCTATCTATATCGTATCCACACATCCATACATCTATAGGAGCAGGGCTGTTCCCGTGCCTGCCGGTGTAAAATGTGGCCCAATTCTCCATACATGGCTCAACAGAAACGGTCTTCTCCTGACTGAAAAAAACAAGCTGTAAAAGGATGTCTGTGCTGCTGGTCGGTCTGCGCTCTCAAAGCAGAAAAACCAGGCCAAATAAATTCATAGGACTGGTCCTACAGAGAAGTAAAAATGGAGTGCACATTTTGAGAGTACATATCTTTACACACAATAACTGTATCACATTCTGGCAGGTGAAGCCTTCCTACAGAAAAGGAAATGGAGACCGAAGCTGCGCGAGAGGGTTGGATCGCGTAGACTTGACCATATGCCTTTCATAGAGTCTTCACTCCTGCCTTTGTGAAGAAAACTATTAGTCTGACTATCTCTTCAAACTCTTTTCACAAATATTGATATTGCCAAAAAATTACATCTGTGATCCTGATGGAATCGTTTCTTTAGGCTGCTCATTGTGGCACTGTGAAGCAGTGAAGGGTTCAATGTCTTCATCGTCAATCTGGGAAAAGCTTAGACTGGAACCATTAACCTACTTATTTCTACTTCCCTCATCTCCTGTTCATGCCTGTGGCTCCAATTAAAATGTACCCAATGTTACCTACAGGGCCACAGAACATCTAAGGGTGGAATTTCCTTTTGTTACGTAATTTTCTTTTACATGATGAGGGAGTGGGAAGAATCAACAACAACCATCACTCAGGCTCAGATCAACCAGATCCGGGTTAATGTCCACTGAGAACGTAAAAATGATGAGTGGCAATAGCTCACAAATAACTGGATAGAACAGCAATGAGACCATGAATCCGTGCAGAGGGCTCAACTTGTCAGCGGTGATCGCAGCAGGTAGAGGGCCGAGACTGTGGCACACCAGCTGTGGCCCGCTGGTACCCTCTGCTCCTTCATCCCTCCACCACCACTGCAAGACAAACACATGCTAAACAGGCCACTGTCGCCACTGCCTCCCACATTCAGCTGCAAATTAGCCCGCGGCGGGCCCCAGCCTTGTTTGATGTAGTGAATAATGAGAATGAATTTTCATTTGCGCAGGTTTCCGAAACTATAATGTGCATTGTTTGTGCTCCCTCACATCCCACACGGTCTGCAGCCACTTCTGTGTGTGTGTTTGGAGACGCAAAACCGCACAACTAATATACACACAAGAATACGCACGCCATCTTATGTCTGTGCAAATGCTTTGACACGCAAGTAGCATCCCAGCAGTGGATGGAAAGTCTTTGCAGTGTTTCAACATTATTGCAGCATGACAATGAAATGCTAATGTGCACAACTGGTCAGTTTATTGCAAGTGGTGGTGGTTAAATTCCAATCTAGCATTTCTATTTTGTTAATCTGTCACCATATCTATTCATCCTAGCGTGATACTCATTAGCGAGCTACCATATATTGGTTCTGACCTGCTATCTATCCTGTAAACGTACATTGAAAGCAGGGAACTAGAAGGAAAAGTAAACAAGCCGGTGAGAGACGTAATCTATTCCACATCGACCAACCAGTGTGTTAAATATTGGGTTTAATTGAGGCCCACAGGCTGCACTGAGCTATTATCGACAGCCTGAATAGGCCCGTCTACCATTCAACAAATCAACATATGATATTTGTACTTCCAGTCACAACACAGCGTTTGGAGAACCCTGCTATGGTATGACCAGGTCAGGGAAGCGGATTTGGGCTTTTACATATTTAGGGGGGATTGTGCGGAGACATGAGGAGAATGAATGCTGTTGCGGGGCAAATGGTTTTTGTCGTGTTTACCGCTAAAAGTGTGTTGAATGTGACACATTGATTCTTTCATTACCCTCAGCCTATTAAACAACCCAATGAGTGCTAATGCACTCGTCATTACAATTCAATGTGTTGGACGGTGTGTCTAAATTCCCCAAGGATATGTACAGTCTGGTGCTTGTGGAGGTTCACTGTGCTCTGCTATCCAAAATTAAAAATGTCCAAGGACGGGTTTGAATTGAATTGGATGTAAAACAATATCAGAGTGATTGTGCATAGCCATATTTGTGTAGAGCGATGCTTCTTGTGGTCTCTATCCGTTTTGCCTTGGTGTTGCACTGATTCTCACTGAGTAGCCGGCGGCTGTCTGGGTAAAGGTAAAGTCAGAAGTTCAGAGTCCTGTTGGAGGACCTATTCTGACACTGCTCTGAATGAAACCTTGAGTCGAACAAGCGACAGAACAACGCTGCATCTCCTTGGCCACATCTTAAGGGGCACCGAATACTCTGCAGCCAACATTTTATAAATTACATCACAATGTGGATGTCCAGAATCATGGAAGTTGCCGTGATTCATTTAGGAGGATGTAAATTTACCATTCCATACATCATATCTATCCCTTTCCTATGTGTTTCCGCCTCTAAAGATAAGATGTTGCAAGCCTGGGTGTTCTCATGTGCTTGGAAAAGATACCAAAAAATAAAAAACAACAACAAAAAAAACACATCTTCCACTGTGCCTGTCATTCACATCCTCAAAGGACAATCATTACCAAACATTACAAAGCCTATCTATTTAAACCCTTGCTCCCATTGAAAGGCGATTCATAATGACTGCAGAGGAGAACTTAAAAAAGAAAGAAAGGGAGGAAGAGGGAGACAAAAGCGGCGATAGCGTCTGAGAGAACGCGGAGGAGATGAAGAGGACGAGGGCGACTCCGGAGAGCGAGGGAGGGAGAGAGAGAGCGAGCTGGACGCGGGCAGAGAAAGAGACGGAGGAGAGGAGGCTCTTTTGGGGTGCACTGGGCTGTGAGACAGGTCCATTCACTCGGATCTAAACACTGTGTCCCACTGTGCATCAGCGCACTCACCCGGGCAGCCAACAACTGGCCAAAGTTAACCAGTCAACTCCATTACAGTGCAGGGGGCGTGTACAGACCTGCCACACCAAAGGGATCATGCCGGCCAGCCAAGAATATTAATTGCTTTTAAATGAAGTGGAAGTCTCTTTATTGGGTGTCTGGTGTTGGTTTGTTATCTGCGAGGCTGAAAAGACCCCTCTGCTCTTTGGTCTGACCGCCTTTGAAAGAGAAAGTGACTCTGGATGAGGTCATTGATCAGCGGGGGCTGTATACTCTCAGTGGGTTTTTGTGTGTCCTGCCCCTTTAACTACCCTTATTGTCCTCCGCTCATTCACCCCTCTATGCATTACGGCCAATAAACATATTTGTTAATGATGCCTCCTCCTAAACGCGGATCAGAGAGAGAGTCCGAGGCCTGTTCGCTCCTCGGCATTGCATACGTGCAGCTCTGCGTCACTCCTGCCGTGAGGGACGTATGTAATTTCAGCATAATGATCATTTGCATATCGGCCAAAAAAGCAGCACCGCCACCTTCGGAATAATAGCCGACCGAATGTGAACACCACGTACAGCACAGGAGGGTTTATTATTTTGTCTCATAGGTAATTCTTTGACGCCCGGCTGCGAGTGAATACATTTCCACCTGCGAGCCCTGTCGGGACGACAATAGCGGATGCGGCTGGAAGCGTGTACAGTGTGTCCACCTCTCTGGTCCCCACTGAGCAGGGCGTCTGAGGCCTAACAGGCGAGCAGGGGGAAGAGGATAGAGGACATTATCTATAATTCCCCGCGCCATCTCTCTCAAAAGGGGCCCAGGCACCAAACAAAGCCCCGTCGCTCGACAGCTCGGTAGATGAAGACGGAGGCGAGGTTTCTCATCCCCATGAATAAGGTTAGATATTAATCCAGCTAAGAGAAGAAAAAACATGCTACAGGTTGCTTTCTAAGCTTCCTTTGTGGGAGTATTTCTTTGTGTTCCTGTCTGTCTGGCTCATGAATAGGAACCCCTCCACCCTCCTGACTATGTCCATTGAAAAAATTGCCTTCTAAATACAAGCTATTAGAATATTTGTGTAGATGAGTAATAAGTTATTAGTTGCAATTACTGGTCATCTATTAGTTTGGCATAATAGACTGATTAGGCAGTGGCTCTTTTAACTTCTGAAGAAGTAATTTGAAAGACAGCCTACCTTTGACAAAGCAAAGAAAGGCTGCCTTTATTCAGACCATATCTGGCTATTGTACTAACAGACATGTTATAATGGGATTACTAGCAACTACAGCGGACTGATAAAATCAATAGCCCACGCATCATTTTGTATAATTCACAGGTACTGGAGATGAGAACAGAGTCTGGCTAGTGAGAAGGCACTTCAAACCGGCTGAAAAGAGGCTCGCATGTGCATCGCACAACCTATATTTGGTGCGAGAGATGGAGAGTGGAGCGCGTCCCGCATGATTTGCGATGCGAGGCGAATTCAAAACGTGTCTTTGGTTTTGGGGGGCGATTTTTGAAGAGGGCAGCGGACAACATGCTCGGTTCTCTGAATGTTCCAGCTGGTCGCAGTGTGAAGATGACCCGAGTTCCATTTTGATCAGGGGGGAGGAATTTGTGGGGCTCACGCCACAGATCAGAGCTGTTCTATCTCTGTCCGCTCCATGTGTTGGACAACTTTTATCTTTGCGTCTCTGTTCTCCAAGGACACGTCAGTATTGACGCCATTGTCTCCTGAGGAGCGATGGCAGCTTCAAGGTATGCGTCCTCTGTCTCCGTCCCTTTGCTTCGCCATGCCTCGTCGCGCTTCAAGGTAATAGTTGCTGGTAAATATGAACAGCTAGATCATATCCGCATGCGTCCGTCCTGTCTGAGCCTGGGTGAGGAATTGTCTTCCATGAAAGAAGCTGGATTCTTATACAAATTTGAAAAAAAAAGAATATGAAAGAGCTGATCCGATAACCTTGTCCCTGCATTGAACATTTGAGCGTCTGCTCAAGAGTATTTTCTTTTTTTTTGGTAGTTTTTTTGTTGGTCCCTGCCTGGACATCTGGGGGTGATGTGGAATTTCCTCGTATTTCCACTCGGTCCTCATAATGCACAAGGTGAAAACCAGTCCCACATAATCAATTTTCACCGTGTGTGAGGCACAAAACAGGTGCGTCTGGTCCCCCCCATCCCGCCGTGACCCCGCCCTCCTCACTGGTGACCACAGATGAAACAGTGAAGCGACTCGGGGGCCGAACAGCAGAACTACATTGTGTCTCTGCTGACGGCAGGGAAGGACGGGCGTCCCGCACCCTGTGCCCGTCCTTCTTGCCCCGTGTCCCGAGACCTCCTTGTGTTCCCGGCCTGTTGATTATTCTAATGTGGTCCCGATGGAGCAGCTGGTGGTGACACGGGCTTGATTATGCTGTTCCCACAGTGACATATTCAAAGGCGGAGGAGGAAGACGCCATTGTTGCCTCTGATCTGTGGATGACAGGCCTGCCTGTTGCACCAGCACCACACTGGCCATCGCACGCTTGTGTGCGCACGTGTGCGAGTCTGTGTGTGTGAGGCGGTGTACAGTACATGCTGAGGACCGGTGAAGTAACAATAGCGGGCCTTTTGTTGGGACTTGGCATATTAGAGATGTAATTTGTACCACTTTTTCTTTACGATCACAGCGAAATAATGAAAAAAAAACCCACATGGTACCACAATTTTTTTGTTGTTTTTGTTTCGTTTTGTTTTTACCTAAATGAAGTGTTTCTCAGGATATTATTTTGTCTTCTATTTTTTTTTCTTTTTTTTCTTTTTTTTATACCATTTTGCACTGGAACTGAGCACCTAAATTACCGTAATTACAATAAAAGATTTGTGATTCCTGAACGATTGCCATTTTCAATGCTTTATATACTACATCTAAGCAGACGGGCCAAATATTTGACAGTCTGAGTGAATGAAAGGAAAATTATGGAAGTTATGTCACTTTCACAACTGTAACTATTCCGAAATATAAATGAATTGTTCAATTGTAAACTGTATCCACTGAATACATCTCCAAAACACATAAGAAAAAAATCTGTGCACCGGGCATTGGAACACACCGACACACACATCCACCCAGCATCTCACAGCACAATACTATGCGCGCCAGCAAAACAGGGCCGCGCGTGCAGCCAGTCAGTCAGTCAGTCCAACCACTGCCTCACAAGGCCCAGTTTGGATCATTTGGTCGGTAATTGCTGTCTGTAAGTGCGCCACTCCACATGAATGGAAGTGCAGTAAAGTATCAGCGGCCAT
>OMPJ01009035.1:10497-49634 GCA_900312935.1 Carapus acus | reverse complement strand
ATCTGACACCGGCAGGCTAAAATAAGGCAGCAGATGGACGTGTTATGAAATGTGTCACCTCAGCTCGCATCAACCAGTGTCAACGTATGCTCAGGGCACACACACACACACACACACACACACACACACACACACACACACACACACACACACACACACACACAGCTATAAAAAGCTCAGGCTTCGCACTGGCATGTGATTTGATGCTCGTTTTTTCAAGTCACGTTTGTATCCATTACGCCTTTACACTATCACCACGCGGTCTCTCTAATTTAACACTTTTCATTGTAGTTATGGTGGCTGCGGCAACCCACAGAGTTTGGCGGTGACTCAGAGCGGCAGCCGAGACATAATTACAAACCCCCCACGCATAAGAGATCATTAGCCAGCCCATTAGAGCAGAGCTGTTCTCCGTGCTCATGCCAGCCCGGCACCTTTCGGATTGACCTCGATGTGCCGAGTCGATCCGTCACTGGAGGCAGACGTGTGGCGGCGGACCTATAAGTCAATACAACCTGATGGACGCCATGGTGTAATAGCAAGAGGAGGAGGAAGAGGAGGAGAAGGAGGAGGAGGAGTAGCTCTGGCCGGTACAAACTGTACCCATACCAACACTGACTCTCCTCATCATCCACACAATCGCGGCCAATGTTGCCTCTCCGATTTGAGATGGATAACGTCAGGCTGACAAGCTGTTGTGAGTTGTTTTGATGCTTATGAAACAAACTGTTACGCATATAGGGATGTGTTGATGGACCCACTTAGGTAAATGAATATATGTATGAATTATGAAGGGGGAAATGCATGTTGTTGACAACAACTAGCGCTACTGTCTGCTTTCCCTGCTAATTAAGAATTACTCCGATACTCTCAAACGAAACCTAGCGAGTTTGATTCATTGCGCCATCACGCTTCTTGTGGGGGAGACTAATTATTAAGCAAACAGGCCACTGCGGTTGCTAATTATGTGTGACAGATTAATTGGCGGAAGATATTCAACACTGGCGCAGGACGAATAAATATCTATGCTTCTTCTTCTTCTTCGTATAATTTGATTTGTTGACAAGCCGCTGCACGAGGTCGACTGGGTGGGATACTTACTGGGATACCGGACTCTCCGGGTGGTCCCGGGTTACCCGCCTCGCCAGTTTCTCCCTGTTGCGTCACACAGAGACAGTGCCATTGCGGTGCTGTGCGTGTGCTGTGAGTCTTCAAAGGCTGTGTTCACAGATCGTTTTGACACTTTACCTTCTCGCCGCCACCTCCCATTGAACCGATACCTCCAGGGGGACCTTGTGCTCCCTGCGGAGGAGGCACAGCATGAGATGCACTTTCACACGTCGCCTGATTTGTCAAGAGTACATGGCCGGAAACAAACACTCACGCTGGCTCCGCTGGGACCTTGTGGACCTCTTGGACCTGGAGGACCAGGTGGACCCTGTCAGGAACGACAAGATGTCATTTTCAGAGTCAGAGTCATCCTTCCTTTTTTCATAGCAGAGGGCGAGAGGGCGATTCACGCTTGGCCTCTCAATCCAAAAAATAACAATCACTCTATCTTCACCTGCGCACCGGAGCTGTACATCCTTCCATTGTAATTTCAATCAAACAGGAAACACGACCTCGGCCAGATTGCTCCAGCGCACACATGCCCGCACACACATACACAGGCTGTATCGACTATCTATTTTCCGATGCGGCTGAAATGTCAACTTTCTTTATTTTGTCATTTCCTCTCATTTTGCTGTGTGCGATGGTGATGTCATCGGGCCTGACACACTCCCTGTCTTTGTCTTCCATAATGGTTGGTGTTGGACCGGATTTAAGTGCAGAGTGCACCACTGAAAAGGCGCTGCAGTGATTATTAGACATCCCCTGTATTTTTAGAGACTCTTAATCACCTAGTGGCTGCACTCAAAATACTTCCATCAGAAGCACCCAAATGGTAGCATGGCTGAGTGGTCTATAGCACTGGATTAAGGTTGCATACTCTTTGGGGTCATGGGTTCAGTTCCCACTGCTGTCACTAGCTTTTCTTGAATTTCTTTTGATTTGAGCATTTATGGATACAGCATACATACTTATGCATGTTTGCATGTATATGTATCTGTGTCTGTATGTATGCACATCTGTATGGGTATGTATACACATCTGTGTGTGCGTGTGTGTGTGTGCAGCACAATGCACTGTAGGTGTGCCTGTATGTTTGCATGTACATACATGACTATTCAGTATGCAAAAAAATATATTTATATGTTTGCATGTGTGCTGTATCATTAATCGGCTCCAGTCTGGACCACAAGTGTACATACATTTGTCGATTATGAGTAACTGTCCCTTACAGAACATTTCCCTGATTCCCTCTGTTATTAAGTTATTTACAGGTAGAGAGTAAACAATTTCCTGTGGTTTCGTTTTTGAAATATTTTGAAGACACTTCAAAAGCCTCCCTAACCACTCAGCAGTCAGGCAGCATTTCTGAACGCAGAGAACAGTCATAATATCTTGCGGTACTCACCATTTGTCCTACGTCTCCATTCTCTCCCTTTTCACCTGGTGGGCCGGGCAAACCCTGGAAAGAAAGGGGAAATGTTTATCAGAGGAAAGGAAAGGTCAGGCCAGGCAACGTGCCTGTGCTCATTAGGAAACTCATCCAGGAACTTTGAGTGTGATGAGAATACACAAATACACTCAGAAGCCCACGACACAAACACACTCAAAAATGAAGAGCTATTGTGGTTAACAGCTTAGAGCCACACATATAAACTGGAAACATGGGTTTGAAGGCTCTAGAAAGCAGAAACAAACGACTCAGTTTGGGGAATTGATCGCACTTGAATAAAACAAAAGAACTCGGAGAGGTGGAGGTGTAACACAGGACAGCCATGAAAACATCCCTCCCCTCTCATCACAGTTTGTGCAAAATTGCAATAGGCGATATTATTTGATGGGCTCTGGGCGACAATAGAGAACGCAGGGGTGACAATTCCTCAGCACAAAGTTCAAATGACAAGAGAACTGATCGTGTGTGTGTGTACGTGTGTGTGGTCTTGAACCATTTTGTTGATTTACCGTACCTGCAATGACAGAGACACCTTATCTATAATAATCTGACCGGAGCCTCAGTCACAGTCGTGACGAATGTGGGAAGAGGATAGGAGAAAAATACTGAGAGGGGACTCTGTGCAAAGTTTGTGACCTTCGATAAATTTGAATAATTATTTTTGCAATTACAGGAATTGTAGTACTCACAAGTGTATGTAAACACACAAACATAAACAGACAGAGAGAGAGAGAGCTCCTGCTCTTTGTCAACACATAATTAGTTTAACAGATCAGAGTGGATCGATTCGGTCATTTACTTATGACTCTGCACTTCTCCTGCCTCCCTCCATTTCCCACGTAGAGACTCCAGTCTGGCGCTGACGTTTACTCTCTCGGCCCCAATATTTACCCTCCGTCGTGTACCGACTCTTAACCTCTCGATCGGCCGATCCAGCGCGCGTGGCGCGGACTCGATTCAAAGCAGCGTAGGGACGGAGGACTTTCTAATCCGAGCGACGCATTTAGCCCATAGTGAAAAATCATTAATGCCAACGATAATTGCATTGAGGAGATGAGCTCACAGCGGCTGCTGCCATGTATTGAGGGGCAGCCAATCCAAACATAATTAAAAGAGTAGAGATGGAGTGCATTATGGCCAATTAAAAGCCAATTGCACTTAATAACAATGTTATCTGGCCCCATTGACCAGTGGGCCTTTGTTCAAATTTCATCCTTGGTGAGTCCTTGGGTTATTGACTTGGAGATATTTGATTGCATTTCTAAATCCATTTTGCTGCTCAGGCAAGTTGCTTCTTCTGAGTTTACTTCTCCTGATTGGCCTCAAGTGAGTCCAAAAAATATCCTGTCTGTGATTGTTGAAACCGCTTCTGCCAAGGACAGAATAGAATCATTCTGCTCTGTTCCCTGCTAGAGAATCGTGATTCTGTCCAGAAATAACAAATATCGGCGTTATTCAATCAACAGACCTTGTATATAGTATATTCATGTGTTTGCTTAAGAATTGGCTTTGTTGGAAAAGAAATGAATGAATAGGATGAAAACGAAATAAAAAATGAAAACACCTTGTCACACAAACTGAAGTGCATACTTCACCACATGCTAATAATGAAGGATGAGTGGACAATTTGTGACAGCTTGTTACAGCAAAATGCCATACACAGAAACACGAGTGACGCTGATGGATTCTTAGCGTCGTCTACATTGCGTGAGGACCTTCGAGGGATAAAAAAATGCATTATTTACGCAGTGCAAAGAAGTGTTATTGGGCAAGGCTGTGTTCATAAATTTTGTTTTGATGTAAAGCAAATGATGTAAGGAGATGAAATATTTGGCGGAGTCAGGGATGACGGGGGGACACAGGAAATCACGCTGCCCTGTTTGAACGCTGACAGATTGATGTGCGGAATGGTCGGGCCCGGCACGATGAGATCAGATATCCACTTGCTCAAGAGGAGGACGTGGAGGTGCGGTCATGGCGTGTGTGGCGACGGTGTCGATCCGGATGTGTGTGTCTGTCTGCAGATGCTGGCTGACCTGCAGGCCAATGGGTCCGGGCAGACCGGGGAATCCTCTGGGGCCTTCGTCTCCTTTCTGGCCAAACATGCCCTGCTGACCCCTGGGTCCCGCTTCACCATCGCTGCCCTGTGGAAGGTCAAAGTTCAGTTTATGAGTCAGATCTCAATCAGATCTCGCTTAATCCAATTCAGATGTGAACCTGTTAACTTTTGGTCCACTCGCATTCAAATGCATTTTGTCTATATGACAACAAAGAAATATGGACTAACATACTGGCCTATTCAACATGGGCATTTTTGTAATTGTTTTGATTGGGTTTTCAGTAGTACAGTATGTCTAAATGAGGAAAATAGGCTGACTTTATCTATGTGAAAAGGGGCAATGGAGGCAGAGGAGGAGGAGGGGCAGGCCATAGGAGGAGGGTATGAAGTACTGACAAACCCAGGGCTTCAGTTAAAACGTGTCAGCTGTTGAAAGCTCCTGTGGAGCCTGGGGACAAGCTGCCTCAGGCTCCGATGCTTAATGCAGAGCTGTTCAGGAGGGTAAATTCAGATGATTACAGGGGGAGTGTGTTAAGTTGCCAGGAGTGTCTTCAGGCAAGGTCAAGTAACTGGAGTCTGAAATCCATACTTGCCATTTGGGGACACGATTGTTTTACGTACTTTGTTACACTTTGACTACTCGCTGAC
This sequence comes from Carapus acus, assembly GCA_900312935.1. NCBI lineage: Eukaryota > Metazoa > Chordata > Actinopteri > Ophidiiformes > Carapidae > Carapus > Carapus acus. The sequence goes on along the minus strand of OMPJ01009035.1, from coordinate 44,364 downwards.
GACTGATACTGCTTTTGAATATTGGAGTGACGCAAAATTAGTGGTACTGGTATTCAGCTCAGGCTGGCTACCTGCTGTCAGCAATCACCACCATATGATGTGATTCGTGCTCCGCTGACCACAGCAGACACACTGTTTGCTCTGGAAAGTCTCTGCTTATATACAGCAGCGGGCTGTTTGTCATCACCAGACGTACTGCCAAAGCAGAACTTGGTGTCCCTCTGTGGTGGTAGTTGGACAGATTTGTGGAAATGTTATCTTTTAATGCAGTACATTTAGACCGAGTACAAAATGGGCAAAGCAAGTGAAGGAAAAAAAAGTGCGCTGGCCGTGGTGCTGAAATATCCTACTGCACAGTTTCGCTAGTCATCATCCTCGGGGTGAAAAATATGACAATGCGAAAATTACTGTGGTGCTCGTGGGAAACATGGCAGACAGTGTGAGAAAGTACCCTTTTATGGAATTTGTCTTCCAATATAGAAGTTAGAAATCTGGCTGATCAGCCAAGCAAATACACGAGAACTCATCTGAGAAGAACAAGAAAAGAATGATACTTACAGCTGGACCTGGAGCTCCGAGCACGCCCTGGAGACCGGAGGAGCCTGGTGGACCCTGTGTATGAGCGGGACAAAGACATGTGAATCACAACATGGTCAACAACTCCCAAAATGACATCCTTGGCACTGACATTAGTTATCAACCATCACCTATAGACGTTGTTTATGTAACTTTAGATTCGTCTCAAAAAAAAAGAAAAAAAAAAGAAAGGTAAAAATGCTATGACGCAGTAGAAATCTTGTTTTTCTTCAGGCCGCAGTGATTTGAGGTGAGTCATCAGTGTTTTATCAGGCGTTCGGACTGAGATGACTGTACTTTGACTCAATTACAGCTTAATATTCAGACTAAGCATGAAACAGTTACACAGAGCACACACACTCTCTCTCTGTCACATACAGTACATACACACACTCACACACAAACAAACAAACATACGCAGACTCACCAACTCTCCCTTGTCTCCTTTGCTTCCCTTCTGGCCCGGTCCTCCTACTTCTCCCTGCAGGGGGGATTGGAAAGCTCAGTCCAAAGTGTGACACGACGGTGTGAGTCACCTCTCACTGCTGCCGGATGGCAAATGTCACTTGGTAGATTCGGGCCTGCCTGGCTGACGAAGACCTTGGCTGAGTGCTTTCTGATAATTGATTATTTGGCTCCCTGGCGACTCTCCTGGCTCTGTCACTGATAGAATGCTGAGAGAGGAAAGGGGCTGATACTTGGAGCCAGCCAGGAGGCGGAGAGATTACTCATGTTATCTTAAAAATATGCAAATTTCAAGTCAGGATGTGCGATGGATTTGCTGGCCAGTGGATAGGCCGCTGGATATCCTGTAATACTGTGTTTGTTGATCTGTTTGGGGTGAAATATGTTCTACGCATTTCAGGCAATAGTTCATGTGCCTGTTTATGTGTGCGTGTGTATGGAGGAGGGGTTGTGTGTGGGGTGTTGGGGGGCTGCCGTGGAGAATGTGCTCTGTCATTACAGGCCCCCAGGCTAAAACAAACAGCAACAAAGCTGTGCGGGGTGCTGCTGTGTGATATGTGCCTGAAATTGAGCTTTTCCTCCATCATGTGCGAGCTCATTACTGTGTAAAAGGATGTCATGCCACAACTGTACTGTTATTTATTCCCTCATTAGCGAAACTGAAACTAGTGGGAAGTTGTCACAGTGTTCCGCCAACAAATCTCTACTCCACCTTGTCACCGTCCTCTCCAGGGGGTCCCTGAGGTCCGGCTGAACCCGGAAGACCAATGGGTCCTTGGACGCCATCTCGACCAGCTGGACCCATCGGACCTTTCTCACCCTGGATAAAACACAGCCGTGAGGGATCATGTAGACATGTCAAGTGTCCAAGTGTGCGCGTGTGTCTAGGAGACAGACTCACAGGTCCTCCTTTTTCCCCGGCAGGGCCTGGGGGTCCTTGGGGACCGTTGCGTCCTGTCAAACCAATAGGTCCACCTGGGCCGGCAGCACCTCTCTCTCCGGGAGAACCCTGTCAGCCGAGAAACCAATACCCATCAGTCACTGCAGCGCCTTGACAGACAGCTCGCTCCCACGGCGAAAATGTACAGACTTGATAAAAACACCATGACAAACAATCACAACCATGTGAACTAGTGTCTGAGTTTTGCTAAATACAACAAAAGTTAAATGTTGAGTATTTCTCTGTGTGGGCAAATGTGAGCAGATGCACTTGGCTTTTTTATGGTTGTGTGTTATTGTTGTGAAGCAGCTCTTATTTGTGTTATTTTGGATGGCTCAACACTGTATCAGACTAGAGGCTCATGGTGAGGGAGGCACCCCCAGTTGAAGACATGCTATGATGTTTGATGCAAGCATCCAACACGCGGGGTTTCCTCCTTTGCCATCTTGGAAGAAAGCCCAACTAAAACAATCCAGATAACATCTCCGCAACATCTCCGGCGCTGTTGTCAAACGCGCGTTAAACGTGTGCTGGCGAGGTGGACACAGCACAGAGGGGAAGGTGATAGAAATAATGGGCAGAACAACGAGGGAGGGACAAGAGAGAGGGCATAGAGAGAGAGAGAGAGGAGAGCGAGAAGCAGAGAAGGAGAGACGGAAGCGGGGGAGGAGAGGGAGGGATGCCACCTGGCACTCATATGATCGGCCCATTTCATGACAGACACTGACGATGACACACACAGCTACAAACTGTCAACCGCATGCTGCCAAACGGCTTGCCAGGACACGCACACGCACACACACACTGATCTCTCCCTCTTTCTCATCCCTTCATTTCATCATATTTTGCTCACACGATGAGCTACTCATCTCATAAACCTGTGTGACCAGACCAGTTGTTTTCTTTCTTTTCTCATTTTCTCAAAGTTGGTATCCCTCAACACCTACACAAAACACACACACACACACACGCACACGCACACACACACACACACGCGGCAGCACTCATAAATCACAGGGAGGACTGTGAGATGGCACCACAGAAGACTTGCAGGCTTTTCCCGCTGAACAACAGCAGCTCAATTTCTAGCAGCTCAATCGATGGAGGCAAATATCAGATCTCTCAGGCGTGATTGAATACGTGTGTGTGTGCTTGTGTGTGCGTGCGTGTGTGTGTTTGTGTGCGTGCGTGCGTGCGCTTGTGTGAGAGTATGTTTGGCATCTCACACACTGACCTCTTTTTCAAAACGCTTTTCAAACATTTGGAAAAACCTCACTTTCAGGCCAACTAAGGGCATCTGCCCATTTTCTCCCCCCTCTCTCTCTCTCTCTCTCTCTCTCTCTCTCTCACTCTCTCTGTCTCTCTCTCTCACACACACACACACACACTTGAATATTCACAGCTAGATGAAGATGTTCAACGGGAAAATAACATTAAGTGAATAATGAATACATTTGTGGGTCTGCATCTCACCGCGTTCAATCAATTAATATTCCTGCGAGGCATTGATGATGTTCTAAGATTGGAGAGTGACGCCTGCGACGACCCTGAGGGCTCATTTGTGCCGCTTGTTTGGGGGGAAAAAAGCAATTACACACACAGCAAGACGCCAGAGAGAGACAGTCAGCTGTGACTCTGCGCACTGAGGGAGGCTGAGTCACAACACAGACGCTACGACTGAGTCACCGCGCGCGGCCACGCAAATTCAGTCCCTCAGCATTGAGCCCGACTTCATTGCATGAAAATAATCTCGATGCTGACGGCAGTGCTGAGCGTGGACGGATCCTTTGCCAATATTTCCGAATTTCACGTTGATTTGCTGCTTCACACAGCGTTTTATTTTTCTGGTTGTTATTGCTGTGGCCTATTTTCTCATGATTGATGTGATTGTTTTTGAATTACCTGCTGTGCTGTAGGATTTTCAGCAAAAAAGACCTTGATAACAGTCATAGTAATCATCATCATCATTACTATTCTTTTATCATTTACTGCTGAAGTTTGTTACTTTAAGTCCCTTTATCCTCCCCTCATATCCACCCCTGTCATTTACCCTGTTCGTGGAGCCATATGAACCATGGGGAAATAGCACAGCATGCACCTCACATAGCACCATGTTACAAAACCCCACAAAGTCGCTTTACTCTGTTGAATCGGTCGAGAGAGAACGGGGTAACCATAGTAACAGGGCTACTTACAATGGGGCCGGGGGGACCCTGAGGACCTTCTCCTCCCTTTAAGCCACCTGGACCCTGGAAGCAGAGGACAGGAATACTTAGATCTGCTGCTCAATGACATTCAGGAGGCAGAAATTACATTTGTCAAATGGGCCCTTTGTTACATGTTGCCATGCATTGATGTGTCTCTGTGTGTGTGTGCGTGTGTGTGTGTGTGTGTGTGTTTGTATTTGGCGCTGTGTTTGGGGAGGAAGGAAACAGAATGAACTGAGTGGCATTTTTGAGTTGCATTCATTGTCAGTTCATGAGGTTTACAGTTACTTGCTGGCTTTATTATTACGTGATTTAAAATGAAATGATGTTAATAATTACGCCTGTTCTATTAATCGTCAGAAGTCAACACCGATCCCGCATTCTGTGTATGGCCTCGGTCGGACTGGGCTCGCTGACACCCCTGAGTCATTACGCTGAATCACAGCGCCGGGCGGCTGAGATTGCATATGAAAAACACAGCTCGCCAGAGGCAGCAGAGACTTTCATTATAATAGCTAATTTACTGGCTCCCGACAGAGCCTGGAGGTGCACACACACTGCCAAGCACTTCGCCACCGCCGCCGCAGCACCAGCCGCCGTGGCCGCAGCCGCCGCCGCCGCATTTTACCGCACCGTATTAGAAGGCTAGAAGTATCCCTCTTGCTGGGGCACACAAAAAGTTATTTATTATCCCATATATCTTTACTGTGACTTTTCCCAAGACTGAGAAATAGATTGAAAATTGTGTGTGTGGGTGTGCGTACATCACTCTGCGAACTAACCAAAAAACAAAAATAAAACCTTGCCTCGGATGTCTAGTGTGTATGTGTGTGTGTTTGTCTGTGTGTGTGAAAATCGCAAAAACGATGCAGCACTCCAGCAGCACTGACCATAGCACATACACACAAACATCATCTGTCACCTCGAACCTTCCTTGAAAAGTGCGTAGGTGTGTGTGTGTATGAATAAGAGCTCACACACACTAAACAGTCTCTGTTTGGACTATGGAGTTACACACTTTTTGTTTGTCTATTAATTCTGATCAAATATTGAGATAGTGCAACTTAATGGGTTTGAATTTTACACTTTGTGGATGAGTCTGGCGTGGGTGCACACACACTGAGAGATTTACATCCAGGTGTTGTCCAGGCCTCACAGTCTAACAGTGAGTCAACAGCAAGTCTGTGAGAGCTTCTTTCCATCTTCTCACTGCAGGATGAACCCAGGTTATGCTAAGTCTGACATTTGGTTCAGCACCAGGTAGTTAGCTGGCTAATTGAGTGTGGGTGTGTGTGGTCTGCGTGTGTGTGTGAGTGTGTGTGTGTTACCATGGCTCCAGGAAGACCTCTTGTCCCTTGGAAGCCCCGTAAGCCAGCAGGACCCGATTTGCCGCTGGGACCTTGAGGACCTGGATCGCCCTGCCAGGAGGGGATGACGAGAGAATAACATCTTGAAAACCTGTTTGTCCAGTGTGACGATCATAAAATGCTGACTTACAATTGTTCAAACAACGACCAGAGCAAACCAGAAACACAATATTCAGACGTACGTTCATTTTACAACGTGGCACTAGTGAAAATAGGGTCTTGGACTTGTTACCTTTCCACCCTCTTTGCCAGCAGCTCCAGGCAGACCCTGCTCACCAGGGGGACCAGGAGAACCCGGGTGTCCTCGTTCTCCACCAGGTCCCACCTCTCCTGTTGGACCCTGTCAGAGACATCAGATTTAATAACAAAGACACAAGGAGAAAATCTCTACATTACTAAGCAAAATCCGAGTAAAACCACGTAAAAAATGTCTTAACACCCTAACTAAGGAAGTCCAAGTTGCAGAAATGCACAAATTCAGCAGTCCTCTGGGACTTAAATCTTAGGTTTCTGATGTTGCTGCACACTCTATTCCTAAATACACAATCGACATGGTGAGATCTGTTAACTCACCTGTGGTCCGACTACACCACCAGGTCCTGGAGGTCCGGTCTTTCCTTGGAAGCCCTGAAAGAGAGAAAAAGGGACATTATCCAACCATGCTTTCATCTATTCACCCATTTTCTTACCAATGTAACTGCCTACCTACCTATCCACCTACCTACCTGACTCATGTTTATACATAATTTTTTTTCTCTATTTACATAGTGTCAAGACATGCCAGTATCAATCAGCGGCATTGATTTCTACTTATTTTATTTTATATACCTTCCTCGCCTTCCTGACAACAAAAAGAAACTGCGTAAGCTGAAATGGCTGAATGAATATTTGTCACTGACATGCCAGGGCTGACCTAAGCACAAACAGTATATCTGCTTTATGGTGAAAGAAGAATGGCAAGACATGAATTTCTGACCATGACATGAGCATGATTAACATTTTCTGTCGAATTTGCAAAACGTCATTAAAAGATGCAGAATTTGTAAAGGGGTATGGATTCTTAAAAACTCTGTTGTTGTCATATAGTAGTTGAATATTCACTCTGTCTTCATTTCACTTGTGTGTGTGCAATTTGTGTACAAGCTCTAGCAGGTGATGTTCAGGGTCACATGGCGCGACTGGTGCAGTCATGGATGAAAATACCCACCGTCTCTCCTCTCTGTCCAGGGTGGCCAGGAAGTCCATCCTTTCCTGCTGGGCCCTAAGGGTTGCAGAGCAGGTAGTTATCTATCAAAATAAATCTCCCCCAAAAACTGCATGTGTACAACAGTATGAATAATTGAAAAGCATATGAGAGAAGTGTCAACAGAACCTGGCTGCAAACACAACAAAGTGAAAGATGGAAGTCTGACAGCAGTTTCTTACATTGGGTCCTTTTGGACCAGGGAAGCCAACTGGTCCCTGTGGTCCTTGAGGTCCCTGAAATGAAGATACATTAAAATATTATTGACATGGAGGGACAGTTTTCTAGGCGTGTGAATGAAACACAACGGTTGAGACGATGGCAGCTCTGTGTTTTTGAATGTGTGAGTTTTCCACTATTTGCCACCTGCTGTGTTGTCCAGCTGCCAGCACTAACTGAGCGTACCAAATCTGCAAACTATCAAACAAACAAACAAACAACGCCTTAAAATTGATCAAAACTGAAGCATGTACATACCCTCTCCCCTGGTGGTCCGGGTGGTCCATCATTGCCCGAGGTTCCCTGAGGAGAAAATGACAGGAGGCTCAGAGAAACACGGCCAACCCTGTCAGGGCTGTCACGGACCCCCAAAGAAAAAAGAGAAAGAAAAAAAACCTACGTCTAAGGTGCCGTGGCAGTTAATACATTTTTTTATAAATGAGCTATGTTCTTGACAGGATTGGACATGTAGACATATTCTGTGCGTCTTTTCTGCTGCTATGGAAACTTTGATATGTATATTTACTTGATCTGCAGGATGAGCTCCAAACTCTAGCCTAAATTTTGCATTCACTCATAATTAAACCACAATTGTAAAAACCTAATGGAGGACAAGGATTTGTCTTTACCTTTGCACCTGGTTTTCCAGTTGGTCCTCTCGCACCACGTCCGCCACGTGGGCCCTGTAAAGAGATCACATCAGTGATGAGAGTCAAATACCAGAATGTGTCATTCTACGTAACAAAATTAACCAAAACAGGGCAAAGCAGATAGTCAATTCTCGGCCTACCGTTGGGCCACGTTGACCTCTTGGTCCAGATTTTCCGGCGATTCCCTGTAAGACACAAACATCACAAAGTCAGAAAACGAAGCCGAAATACATGAGTTGACTCAGTCTTCCTTGACAGAACAAAGTTGAATGAATGAAACAGTTTGATGATAGAAATAAACGTACTTTGGGAGAACTCCCAGAGCACCCAATAGCACTGAAACTGTGTGAGATGTCAAACAAACCTCAGGCAAAAAATAAACGACTGTGTTCAGTTAAGTGGTGACACCACTGCCACCTCTCCTCTCCTCTCCGTTTTTCATCCCCTCTTAACCTACAGAACAGTTCTGCCTTCCCTTCTTTGTGGTGGCAGCACTACAACTACTCCCAACGAGACACAGCAAAATGAGAGCGTTCCTCTGAAAGAAAATGTCAGACTGTTTGCGTGAAGCCTTGGCTGGATTCATATTGCTGATGTTGGCGAGGACGGATCGGAGAAGGGCACCGCCTCGCTTGTTTGTGCCTCGTAAATTCTCACATTCATTAGCGCACCGCAGACACACACACACGCACGCACACACTGGCACACACACACGCACAAAGATAGACCCATAGACCTTGACTCTTTACATGTTGAGGAACACTACCTGCTCCATTTTGTAGAGCGTCTTGGGATAACTTCTGTTACGATTTGGCGCCACACACACACGCACACACACACACACACACACACACACACACACACACACACGAGACAGGCACTTACACCAAAAACGTGTTGAAATACCTTTTCCTGGAACTGTCTTCGTGCTACCATAGGTGTGGTCCTTTGACCACAAATGTCAAATTGATGGTGTAAATGCACTTTAAACACAGGAGAGGGGAAAATAGAGAGAGAGAAGCAGTCTCACCCTTCCACCTTTCTCCCCGTTTGCGCCTGGGAATCCGTGGAAACCATTGGAGCCCTGCCAGCATGGGGAGGAGAGAGGAGAGAGAGCCAAATGATGACATCAGGGTGAAGTATAACCAAACAGCACAATGTGCAAAAAACAGACAACTTGAAGAACGAGGTGAAAACTCCTTAAGTGCCGTTAAGGTCATAAGTAAGGGTGCGGGAGGATCATTTGTGGATTCCCGTACACAAACAACAGCAACGGAAGGTGAAAGTGTCCACTGAGCCTTGTCCAGATGTGTCCTGGACACGCCCCTGTGAGCTTACTTGGCCCCATTACTGAGCAAAACCTTCAGACAAATAAAACAGGCAGGGGACAACGAAAGTGGAGGGGATTGCCATGCAACTTGGCTTCCACAGGAATTGATGATGGTGCCGCGTAGGCAAGGACCATCACAAATAATATTCATACATAGACACACACATACACACGCACGCATGCACACACACACAGAAAATGCCTCCGGGATGAGAGCTGTTGTTGTGCTGTTCAGGTGTGTATGCATTCTGTGTCCAACCTGGACTGCCACAGATGGAATTCCACTAAAATGAACATCTCTGCTGCGTTGCCGCGTTTCTCCGTTGGGACGCAAATTCGTGGTAAGCTATGACAGGAGAGAGACAGACTTCGCTGGACAGCAGCAAAGCCATTTCGCAGAGGCCGTTTTGCAAATGACATCTGGAATTACCCGTGTGGGAGAAGCTGTTAACAGGGCGTGATGGAGCCGGCGGTGCGAGATTGAGATGGATAAAGGCTGGGGAACATGGGAGCGGTGGCGAGTTGGGAACTTGGGGGCGGGGCTGAGCCTTGCCCTGTTAACCTCTTTCCCATAATGACGCAGCACATCTCCAAAGCCTGATATTTTGCACGGGTATCTGTCGTTGCATCAGTCTAACGTCAACAGATGACTAAAAGCGTCCCCTCCCTCTCCGTCTCTGTCAGCCTCTCCCTGAGGGATGGGGGAGGCAGTGAATTATTGATGTTGTCTACAGAAAAGATCCATGGTGCTCTAAGTTTGCGCAAACAGCCTCAATCCAAACTCTTCCGATGTAAAGCGTGGAGCTTCACACGGGTGAGGATGCCCTTCATCTTCAAAATACAAAAGAACGGTGTCCTCTCAGCCCCTTCATGGACCCCAGTGGACAGCGTTTGTCTTAGTAGCGCTGCTGTGTTGTCATCTCACTGGTCGAGCCGCCGTCTTCGCTAACTCTCATAAGCTGGCAAGGTTACTTGGAACCAACAGGCGAGGAAGCAATCTGCGCTCCCCTGTGCGATACCATTATGTGCCTGTGTTGGTGTGTGTGCTCAGATGTTGCTGACATAGTAGCTTTAAGGGAGACAGACTCGAGACTCTGCCTATCTTGATGTTGCACGAGTGGGTGTATTTGACCCATCATATCAGTGCCAAGCTGCCGATGCTGACAGCTGCAGGGCGGAGACGGGCTGCAGCAGCACAATTCTGATAGCGAAGCGTCGGCGTGGCGGCGGCAGAGGTAAGAGGCGAGCAGGGGCCAGAGCATCAATGCGGCCGGAGGAGGCCGAGAGTTTAAGCAGGGCAGACAGCCGATGACCCGGCAGATGACCCCTGGCCACTTAGTATGCCCCCTGGGTCACAGTGCCCATAGTGGAGAGCGAGTGTGTAAGTGTGCGTGAACGTGTGTGTGTGTGGGAGAGAGAGCGTGTGTCCTGGTGTGTCTTCTACCGCAGATTTAAGCACACGTTTGCGCAGACAGAACCACAAGCAACGTGCAGCTGTAGGGATAAGAAGCAACGCCCTGTGTGGTGCTGAAACTTGAGAAATCTCTGCCATGGTACTACGTCAAGGTTTGTGGTACTCTCCTAGACGTATCATTCTTTGGGACGAAGGAGAACGGGCGGACTGGGGGGACGTAGGGGGAGCAGTTATTTGTGTGTTACTTGTGTTGAGAAAGTTTGTGAGCTTGTTGCCGAGTGGAGTTCTCTCCAGGGACCAAAAGGAACAGTTGGTGCCTGCTGGATCCAGAGGCTGAATAGTCGACAGCTTATCGTGCAATCCACCGACCTCGGAACTCACAGTGAACTGGGGTGAGGCAGGAACTAAGGTGCTCCCCCTCTCTCTCCATCTCTCTCTCCATCTCTCTCTCTGTGCGAGTCAGTGTGTTCCATTATTAATGGCAGTGCCTACCTTAGGGCCTTGTCTGCCAGGGTATCCGGGCAATCCAGGCACTCCGAGTTTTCCCTGTAAAAAACGAAAGAAAAAAAAAAACAGCAGGGAAGAACGGAGATGTGTTAATTGTGTCACTAGAGGTTTGAGTTGAAGCTACAGTTCAAGAATACATTGCAATGAAGCATTTTAGCATTCTCCTGAAATCTACATCCTATGTTTTGAAGTTATGAATAGAAATTCTGGATGTAACCACTTGTAATTTGTAATTATCCCTGGATAATTGTGTCTCCATCAGGTGAGCCCTCATTGAGAGGATCATAATCATTTCAGGGAGCAAATGAAATTGGAAATTTAAAAGAAATCTCGGGATTTTTGCCCATCACCTACTTTCTCTCCAGCCAGTCCCAGGGGTCCAGTTTCACCGTTGGGTCCAGCGTTGCCCTTGGGGCCCTCAGGTCCATCTTCTCCTCTCAGTCCTGCCACGCCGAAGGCGCCCTACCAAGGGGAGATACAGACACACACACACACACACGAACACACACAGGCACGCACACACACAGGCACGAACACACACAGGCACGCACACACACACACAGGCACGCACACATACACAAACACACTTTCAAGATGAGATCTCCTCCACACCTCAACAACTCTCTCAACACAGGTACAAGCAGCAAACATCAGTATTCTTCTCACAAGTGATGATTCACCTTGTCACCCTTGAGACCCATGTCTCCTTTGAAGCCAGGGAATCCATCTTCTCCCTGAAAATGAAAGGGAAACGCTTCATTACGCCACGACCTGTTCTAGCTTCTGACTGACCCATGAGTCTTGGTAAGGGAATTCGTCTTTCTGCGGTTCTCTAAAGAAGATCCCAGAATGTGGATGAATCTTTAAAATTTCAAAACAACAACTTCTTGGTAGTGTTGCACTACTTGTGCTCAGTGCAACGTGGGTAACGTGAAGGCTACTGCTGACACCTACTGGAAATTAGTGATAGTCATTGTGTTTGAGGTGTTTTGAATGTTTAAACAGAATTGTGTTTCTTTTTCTTTCACTAACAGTAATAAGTATGCATTCGTGTGGCAGAGCTTTATGAGATCTCAGGATAATGTGTATGAAGGAGTTCAACTGTGTGCAAAACCTCTGGCCTGATATGATGGGTAACTACTCTATTATTATACTGACATCTGCTGGTCAGAAGTTAGAAAGCAGTTGCCAGAGTACGTTTGTTCTGAATATCCTTAGCTGAACAATGTTTATATTTTCCCCCAAACACATTCTATGAATGGCAAAAATGTTCTCATGAAATTAACAACTTATGAAGACTATCACAAAATTTACGTGTATGAAGAATTTCATTGAGAGGCGTCACTCTGAGGTAGTATTGACAATTTCCCGTTTCCAATAACAACTGAATTGGGTCGTTGGCGCTCTGGAAGAAAATCTTCCAAGTTCATCTAAGCAGCTAAAAGGTTTATTTGACCACTGCAACTGACATAAACAACGATGGCAACAGATCAGTCTGCACCAAAACGACCCTCCAAACAGAGCTCATTGGACCTTAATGTTCCACACTCCATTACGACTAACTGGCACCAAGACTTTACTGCCAGCCTGATGGGCTTTTAAGAGTTTTTCCACTTTGCCTGGATTCAAAAGGAAGCCTCATTTGAGGAGGAATTACAGCTACGATAGCTCTCTTTTCAGAGGAGGGACATCTGTCGGCCATGTTGAGCGAGAGCTGAGGTGTTTACCTTTTCTCCTTTACCACCTTTCAGCCCTCTGATGCCCTCGGCACCCTGGGTAAGAGAAGAAAAACAGAGTCGTCGAGATGGTGAGGGGAGGTTGAGATGCAACATACGCACTATAAGTCAAACTTTTTACCTTTACACCACGGGGTCCTGGGTAGCCAATTGAGCCCATTGGACCGGTATGACCCTAAAATGTTAAGAACCGAAAAGAAAGTTTAAATGTATGCCTGTGTGTGCAACAATTTGCTTGGGAACACATGTACATGTAACAGATATCATTTCAGAATAACCCAAATTGTCATTTTTCTACACACCGATTACACAAGTGGGTACTTACGGCTGACCCTTTCTCGCCTGGTGGTCCCTCTTTGCCTGGATGACCCTGAAAGACAATCAGAGACAATAGAGATGTCGGCATATTTTGACCGTTTGACTAGAAAAATAAAATAAAGTGCTGGTTACGTACCGGTGGACCGTCGGCACCAGCCAGCCCGGCCAAGCCCTGTTTGCCTTGAGGACCCTAGACCATAGAGAGAGAGAACAATGAGAGGGTAAGGGATTGATAAAGAGAGGGAGGGAGGAAAAGACAGAGCCAACCAGCTAGAAAAATAGAGAGCAATTCATGTTTTATTGATATGGAGCAGATCAAATAGCAACTAATACCACTAATACCAGTGAGTTTTGGTACTAAGGAGGTCGCTGTGTTCTTGTGGTGTGTGTGTGTGTGTGTGTGTGTGTGTGTGTGTATGTTTGTCTTTCATGCTTGAGGCACAGAGGCTTGTAAAAGCCCTTAGCTGGGACAGCAACATATCTGCAGAATCACTTATGAGCCAATGACCGACCAAAGTCTTTGGAACAGGGAACACACTCACTTTTTCACCGGGCCCCCCAATCGGACCTTGAGGACCAATGAGACCCTAGGGCAGAGTCAATAACAGATATTACACAACAGTTATTAGACCAGTGCAGCTTTTCTCCGGTATTTTCCGTAAACAATTTCAATTGACACTCAGGGGAAGAAAACAGCACCTGTGACATAAGCCAGAGGAGCCTGCGTTTCATTCTCGCAGCGTCCTTTCTTCTTCTATTTTGTAATCCCCTCGTTCAAACCGCTCTTCAAACCGCCGACTCTTCACGCCGCTTACTAAGTAAGACCTTCGCGCTCATCCGTGAAAATGGAAAGTCGCCATTTTCCAAAATGGGTTTTAAGCCCGACGAGAAAAAAGAAAGGGTCCAACTGTCAGAGGCAAATGCGCTGTGTACAGTAATTTTTCATCCCACTGGAGGAGACAAATCCGTCTCCGAAACCAGGTGAGGGACTCTGGGATTGACGACCCCGTTTATTAAAGTTCTGTACCAACCAGGATGCCTCCATTTGCTAATAGTTTCCAAAGGGGCCTGGCGCCGTCCAGGCGGCTCCTGTGAGTGTGAGCAGGTCGACCTGGCATCGATGATTTGGCTTTGGCCACAACACAAGGAACGCTGGTTTGGATTAATCATGATGCTCTCCTCTGAGCCATCGATTGGAAAAAAGAAAATTGGGCTATATTGGTCCAATGTGCTGCATCCAAACAGGACAGAGACGATATTGTTTTGCGATAGCACGGGGATGTTGTCAATGAACGACTGTGAACTCTTTGTTGGGGCGTGATTTTCGTAGAATTGCGGCTGTAGACTTGAAGAGTGACGAACAGGCTGAATGACGGTTTGAAGGTTTTGATTAGGAAAACAGGATTTCGTTAGCGGTCATATGAGCCTGGAGTAATCATACTCACTGGAAGACGGATGTGAAAATGACAGCAGGGAGGGCAATGAAAATTGGGACGGACAGAGAGGGAGAGGAAGAGGGGGAACGAGAGCGTGAGAGGAGGAGGGGGAGCAACAGAGGGGGACAGACACAGCAGACACGCTACACTGATGAGAAAAACAAAGAAATTTTAAAAGAGAGAGAAAGAGGTGGAGAGAGGGTGAGACACAGCAAGAGAGAGAGAGAGATAGCATGGCAGACAACATCAGAGGGGGATGGAGACAGAATCAGAGATGGCATGAAGAGAAAAGCTAAGGTCTATCACACCAAAGGACAGGGACAAAGAAAGCAGAAAGAGAGGCTGCTTACATTTGGACCGGGGAGACCCTGCTGTCCATGTGGTCCTGGTTCTCCTTGTGGACCCTGTATGGAACAAGAACAGAGCCGACACCTTAATGTTCCTGACTGCGAAAATGCAGAACCCTGCAAAACTGCTTTAATCATAATGGAACACTGATTTCATCCAGACTAGTGAAGATGGTGAAAATCTTATGTGTTTGATTGTGTGAGTGTGTATGTGTGTCTGTGTGTGTGTGTTGCGGAGGGATCCAAGCACTTGGATTGAAACGCAAACATGACGGTGCATTTTTTTTGTCTCCCACGCAGAACAGCTAACGCCTTATAAACCAAACGTGGAAAAAAAAAAAAAAAGAAGGCAAAAAACGTAAAAGAAAAAAAACCCTGTTAGCAGCCTGACGCAGCTGTCACAACAAACACAAACACTCGGCTCAGGCGGCGTTTGGCTCCATGACTGTGATTGTTCTTAGGCCTTTTGACTGCACAACGCAAAATTGCTCCAAATGGCGTTTTTTTTTTGGACAGCCTTCCTCTAGGCAGCAACATCAATTTTTCCTCCTCACAAGCAGCCTGTTTGTTTCATTAAACAAACAAACAAACAAACAAACAAAAAAAGCTCCCTTTGTTGAAAAGTCGGGCTTAAGCTTGTGATGTATGGAGATTCCCTGCAGTTTCTGTAACGCATCGATGGTATGCCTGATTTATATTTGTTTTCACTTGTTTCAGTGACTCAACGGCCGCAGAGATTGTGTGGGCCCGACCAGCTGTCCTGACCGATGATCTATGATCCTCATCACAACTTCCCACTGAGGCTCCTCAGGAAGCTGAATGCCTGGCCGGATGGCGAGCAGACTTTTTTCCCCCCACGTTGTACCTTGTCGTAATGGCCCGCAGACAGAAAGAAGTGGAATAACGATAAGGCAGCCCTCTAAACCCTGTTATCGGCAAAATGAGCTACGGCCTCCCGTTCTTATCTTGCCACTGTGGTCAAAGGTCAGTGGTGCGCAATCAGACTCAGACTACATTAACCACTGTGGGTGGAAAACAATCCGATAAGCCGTTCATTTTCGTGAGATGAATATTTGTTTTTAGAAATAATCAAATTCTTTTCTCACCATGTTTCCCTTTGGACCAGCCTGACCATCGAGTCCAGTAAGACCCTGTGGGAGAGAAGAATTAGACCAACAGGGGCGTAATCATCAAAGGATGTAGAGATGCTGGGATGGAAGGATGCAGAAGAAGTACGTACACGTTGTCCCGCAGGACCTGCGGACCCTCTGGGACCGAGCAATCCTCTGGGACCCTGTATAGTGAGAAGACAATATCAACACCAACGTTTCAGTCGCTTGAACCACTTATTTCAAATATCAGAATGTTTGTCTTGTGCTGCCCCCGTGTGGTTTGAAATGATAAATGCAGTTTACGTCTGTACATATTGAAAGATCACATCACCCACTTCAAATCAGTGCATTTACTGCTTCGCCCGACCGCGTGTGTGATGAAACAGCATGCAATCGTTCCATTAAAGTGGCTGTCTGGGGTGTGACAGGGAGTTAAACGGCTTCTCACGCCCTTCCACGGCCCATTAAAAGCGAACAGGGCAGAATACGGGTGGTGGCAATGGAACACATTCCTCGCCTCTATTTTCTGATCTATTATTCACACTGTTTTGCGTTTTGGCGAGGGTTTAGATTCCAAACACATTAAGCCTCGCGGGCTAAAAGGAACATTTGCTACCAGAGCGTGAATATGGAGAGAGAGAAAGTGGGGTCAGACTTTAAAAAAAACCATAGCCAAAATCAAGTGTCAAGAAAAGGATTACAGATCTGGCCCGAAGCGTGCAAGTATTGTGCTTTGTGCGAAAGTGTGTCATTGAGCATGTGGGAAAAACAGAGAATAACAGAGAGAACAAGGAGAAAGAAATAAAGAGATCTGTGCCGTGGTTTTCATCACACTTGAATTTTTCATGCAGCCTGACAAGTTAGGAGCTGATCAAGCCTTACGCTCTCCCCGGCCAAGCCTCTCTGTCCGGTCTGACCATCCTCTCCCTGTGGAAAAGGAATGACAAAAAAAAGAACTTTGGACCGTCGAACAACACAGAGTCATTTTAAGGCCTGTGAAGTACACAGCTGGCATGTGCATGCGTGAGTGTGCGTGCACTGTGTCACTCTACTCACTCTTGGGCCATCCTCTCCTGGAGGTCCTGGAGGACCCGTGGAACCTTGATCTCCCTTGAAAACCAGAGAGAAATGGTGAACCAAATGTCAGCAGAGATGGCGGGTGGTGTGACAGCTGGGCATCTAGCCAGCCACAGATTTTCAAATATGTGTTTGCAGCGATGGAAATCGGTCTCGGCATCGGGTCGGGGAGTGATGCATAAACGAATCGGTACAGGGAGGGAAAGCAGCTAAGGGGAGAGTCAACAAAACAACTTTAATCGGAGCTCAGGCTTCCTCCCTTCAACTCTCGACCCGCTACTTTAAGTGTGCAGTAAGGACACGGCGTCTCCTGGGCCTGTAATTACTCAGTATAGATTTGGGAATGGCAGCACTTTCTACAAATACCCCCTCTGTGATCTCTGCCCTTTCTCCTCCCTCCCGTCTTCCACACAGTACCCAGATTACACATGCAGAAGAGGAGGAAAAAGAAGAAAGAAAAATAAAAAGACGCCCAATGCCAGCGTCTCTGCTTTTTGGCCTCCGGCCTAGTTAAAAGGCAGCGGTGGAGTCAGTGACCACTTCTGTTAAACTGGGTCAATCTGTCTTAATGAGTCCCTGAGGTTCAGTCTGATGGCATCTGTCTACCCTGGGTAGAGCAGGAAATGATGACGTGATGGACAGGGAAGAAGAAGAGGAGAAGCGGGATGTAGACAGACATTGAAGTCCAAATCCTCAGACGTACCCTGTGTCCTTTCTCTCCAGGAAGACCCGGGAGACCATCGAAGCCTCGGTCACCCTGGGAACAGAAAAAGAACATCAAAAAATCCCTTTTAAAGATATGCGATGATTTGAGGAAATATGGAGATGTGAGAATTAGAAGGGCAGAGCAGAGATGCTGCGTGTCAAAGCACAAACTCCACCTTATTTCCCGGCTCTCCTGGCATTCCTCTTGCTCCGTCGGCTCCATTACGGCCCTGCATGACATGGGTTTATTACGTCAACGACTTTCGAGGAACTATGTTGAGTTATCCTTTAAAAGCTTGCATCGAATAAACACAGTCAGCACATTTGATCATTTCTCCATCCTGTTAACAGTTGGATAAACACGGCGTCGTGAGTTGACACCAACTAAGGAGGTTAGAAGGGATATTGAGTGCAGCTGACGAGTTCTAAATCTGGGCCACGCTCACGCCAACACAAGCTCATCTCCCTTGGATCTGATGAATGACAACTGAGGGGGCCAGTGTGGAAACTGCTCTTACTCTCTTTCCTGCTTTCCCGGGTGGACCAGTTGGACCTTGAAGACCTCGGGGTCCCTGCAAAGCAACAACGTCAGATCATCATCATCAAGTGGGGCAGAAATGGCAGAATTCATCAGCTGATGGTGAGGAAACTACAGACTCGTCGGCCTCACCCCAGGTCCAGAATCTCCGCTGTCCCCTTTGAGTCCAGGAGTACCGGGACCTCCCTGTTGAAGAGGGTGGGGGGACAAATAGTTACATCATCATAGCCAAATACAGTACTTTGTCATTACAACACTGCTTTTGGCTCAGAAACCAGCTTGGATGAAACTGATGTGTGTCCAAACAAAGACAACATAAGATTTTAAACTTCGAGAATAAAACTAGGCCAGCAGGTGTATCCACAGTGCAATTGTACATACACAAATTGCTGAGTGGGCAAAGTGAGGCAATTCTGGTGAGTAACAGAATAATGAATCAGGAATCAGGAATCGTTTATTGTCATTACAGCAACTAAATTGTGCAATGAAATTGTAATGGGACACACACGCTGAATGATTATCTGAATCAAAACATCCCATCGATGGACTCCGAACCCACACTGCCTGTATTTCTACGTGTTTGCACGCCACTCACCACAGGACCAGATCTTCCCGTCATGCCTGTTGGCCCTGGTGCACCTCTCATGGTCAGCTGTGGATCAGACAGGGAACAGAAGATGACATGTTGTCGTTTATCCGTGTCCAAGCTGATAACGTCATGAGAAATATTTGGCTTTTACACGGTGCAGGTCTGCAGGATATGTGGCGAGGTTTACAGTTTTTTTTTTCTTTTTTGTGGGATGTGTGTCTGTTGAAGTGACGGTCGGAAGCATCTGGTCTAGTCTGATGAAGACTTTTACAATGGGACCAGGGGGGTTGACTGTAAAATCTTTCACACCCGCAAATCGCTAGTTTCCTTCTCTTCCTTCATCCCCTGCTGCACACACACGCAAGCACGCACACACACACACGCTAGATACACAGCTTACTACTGAGAAAGTCTCTGTCAGATTGTCTACATTGGATTTTCTCCTCTTCACATCTTATTACTGAACTTAGCTCTTGTCCTACACACAGTGGAAATTGCCGCACTATGCTGCTTCATTCTACACTTTGAAAAATAACAACAATTTCACTCTTGTTGATGCATGAATCATTAACAACTAGGGCCATTGCAGATAGTCTGAGCAGCAGGTGCACATGTGCTGAGTGTTCATATGACAAAAATCTATTCCTGACACTGAGACATGAAGAACATCTCTTTTCACTTTGTCTACACACTCACACGCCTTCCTAATACAGGTGCCAACTCTGGGTCATACGAAGCGACAGTGCAAAGGTGAGAAGTACTTCCTAGACATTACTACACAGTACTTGTGGCAAAGCTCAAGCGTCACAGAGCTTTTTTTGGATGCGTCCTTAATTCGCTCCACCTTCTCTTCTGTAGATCTCACCTCACCTTAAGCCGCGTAACACGTTCCCCATTTTCAACTTTATTGTGGTTACTAAAATCCCGCAGCGAATGTGAACATCCGACGCGGCCTCGTTACCCAACCTGACACCTGTAAAAAGTAGGTCTCAAGTACACTCCAGGGTCTTGATTTGGCATTATAAAGGATTTTATGGGATGTGCGAGACTTGTTAACGGCGAGTAATTGTTGCATTTACTGTAGTTTGTAAAAGCTGCAATCACATCATTTGCTGCATATGAGAGGCAGACGTACCCTGGCCTGGGACAGGATGGCCTGAGCTTGGGCCTCCTGCGCCGTCACCACAGGTCCTTTGTGCGCCTCACCCCCAGCGCGGAACTGTCAATTGAAAACACACACACCAAAAAAGAAACTTAGGCCTTTCAGAGAGAATTGCACATCAAAATAGCTCCCCTCCACCCTCCTCCATCCGGTCCCCTCCTTCTGATGAGTGGAAGCAATTCTTCTTTGTTTCCATCGATATTATATGCTGTTATACCTCTCTCTCTCTCTCTCACACACACACACACAATCATGCTTGCAGGCATAGGACGTCCACACACAAACAACGTAGGTGCCACCAGAGCTTTCAAAGGTTCCGTCAAACTGGTTCCACCCCACCGGCCTGGCTGACATTTTCAGGGTGGGCGAGTGATTTGTGACTCAAAGTAAATAAGGCGGAGATGCTTTGGTCAGCCCTGTGACACTGTGAGGTAAACTGGACTAAATGAGGTGAGTTCATGCCTGTCAGCATCTGACACAAAGACACAAACGCACACATATGTGAGATACGTCAAAGGTGGACCGCCCAGTGGGAGGGAATGACTTACCGGCAGCATCAAGACAGTACCGGATGGTCCAGGAACGCCATCCGCACCTGGAATACCAGGACGTCCTGCAGGACCCTGGAGATTGGAGGGGAGAAAAGGCAGAGACACAACAAAGCTGAAACCAGTGATGCATGAGGCTCCATTTCGTACTCAAAACAGGGAAATGTGGCTGTTGAGTCTACAGTCGAGTTGAAGGAAAGTGTGAAGTTAAAACAAGAAGTAAACAGAAGACAAAGGCTTTGTTTAGGCAATCACAACAGCAGAGCGCTGCGCCAGTTGTTGCTATACTGCCCTCTGAGAGGATTCCTTTGAGATAGCGAGCGGCCGCAATCAAAGGAAACTTCCAGCTTCATTACGGGAAAGCAAACTAACATTTCCTACGGATCCAGCCGGAATAATAACCAGCGTGCTGCTGCAGAGATCAGATCTCCTCAGCACGTTTGTCACATGCAGGAGTCTCAAACTCCTGCTCAAATTGATGCCATGTGTTCCATTCTTGCTTTCCTCTGCCCCCCTTCCCTCCCACGAGGAGCTGAGCTTGGTTTTGGTTGTGCGGCAAGCACAGCGCCACCTAGTGTTACTGATATTCTTGGAGCTGGTGGCAGGGACACGCTTGGGGGGCTGGAGAGGGAGAAATTAGCTGATCAACTGGGCAATCGAGACGGACTGCGCACAACTGGAAACCGCAGGGGCGCAGTGACGACTAGCTTGTAACCGCGCTGTCAGTCCTTGACGAGACTGCCCTCTCGTGGGAGGAAAGGCAGCGGAAAGGGAGGAAAAGAGCCAAAAATGTCTTTTTTTATTTGTTTGTTTTAATGTTTTCTGTTCACGTAACCGCGGGG
Source organism: Carapus acus (assembly GCA_900312935.1). Classification (NCBI taxonomy): domain Eukaryota; kingdom Metazoa; phylum Chordata; class Actinopteri; order Ophidiiformes; family Carapidae; genus Carapus; species Carapus acus. Next base: position 23,036 of record OMPJ01009035.1, on the reverse strand, counting down.
ACAATAAGTGTCTTTTAGCGCAAAGGAGCAATATGTTTGACTGTGGGGAGCAGTCAGGTTTTTTTTCAAACCTCTATAGTAACGGAGGGGTTAAACCGCAGCGACAGCACGGGAAAAGGGAGGAAATGTTGAGGGAAAAAAAGAGGAGACGATTCGGGACAGCCAGTAATTTGGGGGCTGTGAGAGGAGGACTGGGGAGGGGGTGCTAATGATCACATAAACAATCTTCCAGGGCGTTTGGGCCTTGAACTGATAAACCACCATAACAAACTGGCACAAACACTCCTAAGACCTTCTCTTTGTCTGTTTGCCCACAATTTATTTAAAATTTCCACTGCTAATCTGTGCTAACCCTCCACACACACACACACAGGCGCACACACACACACGTGCGCTTACCCACGCACACACATACAGTACATACACTGACACACACACACACACACACACTGGAGCGGTAGCAAGCTGTGTCCAATTGTATTATTCATTCCATGGCAGCGTCGCTGGACTTTACGGCCTCCCAATAAAAAGGAGAAGACAGCGGGATCACATAATCTGACTGTTTATATGGATGCTGAGTCACATCAATTTCAGGGCCAGATGAACGGATGAAGGAGGTTTTGTTTTGTTTCTGACACAGCAGACCTTAATTTTCCATTGTTTGCATTCTCAAGCAATACATTTGGAAGTGTGTCTTTTTCCTCTGTGTTCTAGTTCTGTACATGTATTTAATTCTGATTTTAGCCTCAATAAAAGTTGCAAATGCATCTCCTGGGTTCACAGGTGGCACTGTAGATGTACATAGATTACGTAAATTGCATTTGGACCAGGTGTCACTTACCCTCTCACCAGGATCTCCTGGGGCACCTGGAGGACCCTGCAATCCTGGGGCACCAGGGAGACCCTAAAACCAGGCACACACACACACAGATGCACACAGAGGCTGTAGAGTTAATACCATCCAACCTGCAATCATTCCCACCACAATCACCCGCCCCCAAACTCATGACAGCAGAAAGCAGGGTCATTTCAAAGCAAACAGAGACAAAACGTTCAATCCGACTCGCATTAAATGTTGTATATTGTCTTATGTAATCAGTCAGAATCACTGAATCATGATATCATTACACATTATCAATCATTCAGGAATCTGTGTCTGTGTGAAGCTTCAGTGTTTTCCCGTCAAGCGGCAGAGGCTCGTCCCTCTCTGTCTCTCTCTCTCTCTTTCTCTAACTTTCTCTTGCACACGCCGATGCACACGTCCACCGTCTCTCCCGACTGAAGCTTCACTGACGATCGGGGCCGAGGCTCTTTCCATAAAGGCCCCCCCCCCAACCCCCTTAGCTGTTCTCCATCTGTGAGAGGCAGAGACACGAGTGTGGGAGAATGCGATACTCACTGCTTGGCCGTGGGCTCCTTGGGGTCCTTCTATAAGCATACCCTGTTTGAAAAAAAGGGGAAAAAACACGGATACGGTAGCGTTATTGGGTAGCTTGAAAATCCACACACAGACACAGAAAAAAAAAAGAAATCAAGCACAGCCCTAGGGGGGATATTGGGTTTGAGGTTAAGGCGTTTACTTTTCGCTACAAGCTGTAGTTTACAATACTCTTGGCTCACACATATAGCGTATTCTATACTGTGCATGCGTGCATGCGTGTGGTCGTAGATTTGGCTGATAAGCTGCAGTGATGCAGATGGTCTTGGGGGGAGAGACATTAAAAGCAGCTGCTTGCTCTGCCTGTGCTGTGGGTTGTAGTGGTAAATTGTGTAGGAAAGGCCTCAGCGAAACATATATGATGTGACACATTGTGCAACCGGCAGCTGGTCTGCGCCTTTATCACTTGTCGGGATGGAGGATTTGTTGAATTCCGGGGCAAAAATCAAATAAATACATCTGACACACAAGGGTTTTGGACACATAAATAGACAATTGTGGAACTGGGAGCCAAATCTAAAAGGGGAATAATGTCCACGCAAACATATCTGTGCTTTTATCTGTTCAAGAGAACATGTGGATCGTGCCAGGAAATGTGCCGAGTGTGATTTAAGGCGCTTACCAAGACGTATAAATCTCCAAACGCTCTCTTTGGTGTGAAAGCCATCCAATAATAAATCTATCTAGACAGGAAATTCTGCCAACCGCGCTTGAAGTTGAGGCGCAGGTAGAAGTGTGATGGAGCACACACTGGCCATTCTAGCCAGGGTTGATTTTAGTTGGGATTTTACAAAGGAAGTTTGTAAAATCTTTCTTTTTTTTCCTGCTTGTTTGGCAGGTTGGGAGCTGTAATTCCAACAGGCCAAGTGTGTCTTTGCTGATTCCTCTGCAAGGACCTTTCAGCCGCACAATCAGGATGTGGAGGACGTAGCTGTGCCTTTGGTTGGATTAACGTCGACTTACGGGCTCGATGACGGCGGGCTCGCCTTTCTCTCCTTTCTCTCCCAGGTAGCTTTGGCCTCCGCCCACCTGACAAACGTAAAAAGCAGGGCTGTAAAACTCTGACGCCACGATGTCAGCGTGACAGACAGAAACTGAAACATTTGGAAAGCTGACATTTGGCACCGATGGAGGTCTCCTTCATGGCTCTCTCTCCTAGCACGGCGCTCATTCAGTGTGTCGAGAAAAATGCGCCGAAGAATGCTGACTCCAGCTTTACGCTTTAAAGGGTTCAGGCTGCACTTCAGGCGAAACGCAGAGGGTTTTTTTTCATTCTTTTTTTGTTTTTTTTTCTTCTGCTCGGCTGGAAAAATCAACCTCAACAGGCGGCAGTATGCAAGAAGCTATAATTTAGTCTTTAGACTCCTATTTATTAAGCACCCTCCAAAGCCAGTGTGTGCAAAGCAAAAAAGACCCCAACTGTGCGCGAACGTCGAGGTTGATACCCGACACTATCCACACAGTGACTTCACAGGAGAAGAATTCGCCGAACCACCTACAGCGGCGTGTCCCAAAAACCGCCAGACTACGGGCACTAGCCGGGAACTCGAACTCTTCTTTTTGAGAGAACCATCAAGGGGCACAAACCTTTGAGCGGTGGAGGGCTACAACCGAGGCAGACAGAACTCCAGCCAAGATGACAGACTGGGCCCATGTCACTTCCTGAATGGATCCGGGTTGGATTCAGGGTTGGGGAAGGCTGGCGGGAGGGGTGGGGGACTGACGGGAAGGGGGGTGTCGACAGTGGCCCAAGCAGACATGGTCTGTACTGTCTGGTTGGAGATATTTGGCTTCGATGGACTTGATGAAGAGGCATTTGCTGAACAGATTACTGGCACGGTGACCGCAGAGGGGAAAGCCTTTGATAAATAAAGAGGGGTCACCGGGGTCTAGAGGTTACAGATGGGCGGGTGTGTCTGCCGCTGACAGCTGGGGCCACCATGTGTGTGTGTTGAGGCTGAGATTGACACACTGTGTGTTTATGTTTGTTAGTTGTGTTTACGTGATCCAGGACTGTCGCTCTGAGCGATAACTTGATCTCCTGAGAAGCAACAAACAAAACGGCACCGCAAACACCCCGTCAAACGAAACAAAAAGGGAAAAAGAAGATGAGGAGGAAGAAAAACAAAAGCAACACAAGTTCCTCCTCACATTCCTGCCCTGCCACAGCTGTGTTCCCCGTAAACCTCCCAACCTCACCTACAAACACTTCACCACTTACGTTGCTCTCTCTGAAGTCTGTCTCGGCAGGAACGCCGGGACCGATCTCTTCCTCGTACGATGGAGATATTGTTTTGGTGTCAGTGGTGCCATAGTCGCCGTAGTCGCCGTAATCGTATGGTTTCTCCTCCTCAGCTTTGGTGTCATATTCCTTCAGGTCGTATTCCTTGAATTCGTAAGTGTAGACGCCAGGGTCGGCTTTCTCTTTGGGGTCCACGGGGGCAGGTGTTGGTGCAGCAACAGTCGGGTCAACCCCAACTTCCTCCGCGCCAGTAACATAATAGTCGACTATTTCCTCGTCGTAGTTCTGGGATCAATTAGACATCCAAAAAGTTTTTTGGGGGGGAAAAACGAGCAGGTGTTAGTTGAATGAGCTCTTCAACGTGTTTTACAACACAATTAACAATTACAGCAATAAAACACAACACTTTGCTTGAGAATTCACTTGTTGGACCGACACGGAAACTTTCGCAAAGAATTTTCAGCTTCCACACACACATGGCAAGTATGTTGTCAAGAGTGTTCTGATGAAATGCCACATTCGTTCTGTGAAATAAATGAATTGACTGAAATCATAGCTTATATCTTAAAAATCAACCACTGCCAACGATGAAAAGAGGAACTGGGGAAAACAACTCGAATGATGTGTGGGAGATGCAAGTCTGGCATTTGGACCACATGACCGGATGAATCATTGCTATGGATGCGCTGTTGTAATGGTGTTGTCATTATTGAAATACAAACATTGTCAATCAGATGCAGTCCATTTGGTGAAATGCTCCTCAATGTTAATCTTAGGAATCAGGAATCAGGAATAATTGTTGTCATTACAATAATTGTGATGACAATAAAGATTACTTTATTGGTGGTCAGTGTCTAACACAGGAGATTGCTGGTCAGTGTCCAAAAATTACTGTGTTAGACACTGACACCAATATTTTGTTTGTTTGGTATCATTTGCTGCAACTTTGGTTTGGATATGCTGCAGTGTTGCCTGAGCTGAATTGCTTTTGGGGTCTTATCGTAGCAGACATCTTGGACATGAATCTTTTTACACCAATGCATCCACCGTGTGACTAGGTCCCAGGCCACGTGACCCGTTACGTGGCTGTACGAGCCGAGCGCTTAAACTAACATCGCTCATTCCAGAAGTCCGTCGTGGCGTTTCTCATGATGGCGGTCCAAAGAATCTGTATTAGCCATCATCCACGCCGACGCCCACGTCAGAGGAAGAAAATAAACCTTCCAGCAGTGGTAATAAAGAGAAGACAGAACGCCAAATCCTGTATAAAATTCATGTCAGGCTGAATAAATGCCGAGACAGTTTGGACTGCATGGAGCAGCGATGCTGCACAGCATCAGCTGACACGACGTGCAGAGAAATAAATGAAAAGGAAGATCAATATCATACCAATGCAGAAGCAAATCGACGATTTTTTGCTTTTTTTTGTTCATTCCCTTTCTTCACAATCCTACCAGTGTTTCTTTGTTTACTTTCCCTGGTTTACTCTCCCGACGTTTCTCGCCATGTTATCGCCTGGAGGAGCATCTCACCGTCTGGTCGAGCACACAGCCGTATTGTTTTCGTTTAGCCTCCAAATGTTCCTCATTAGCTGCGTGTTTTATGTGACGGTTTAAGCACAAACGAAGACAGGATCTGCCAATTTCAGAATGTGATGGAAACACAGGGGATGCGTTTGTCCATCAATTTTCCATTGGCTACGGTACATCAGGCCTCAAGTTTTCCTGCTTTGCTTTTCATTAATTAGGGCTCTGGATTTTCTCATGGAAGTCAACGTGCACATCAAAATAAAGCTTCATCTCAGTGAAGACTTGCAGGACCACGGAACGCAGACAATAAACATGCTGTTGATTTGGCAGTGGAAATTCACGACTTACTTAAATGTTTAAGTATTTCAGATAACATTCTTAAACACAGGACTGCTCTATACTGTGTCAATGTCAGCAATGTTTGACATCCAAGGGGAGAACAAAGTTGATCTTACCGCCCCTCCTGTGGTATCAGTTGGCGTTTCCGGTTGACCTCCGTCCACCGTATTGTAGTCGTACTCGCTGGGGTAGTACTCACTACCTACAGCAGTCTGAAATCACGACAGGAACAGCAGAGGAAGGAATAAGCAAATATTGTCACATGATCAAAGATCTGTCTGGGGCCATTTCTTTATGTCTCTGCAAGCAGACTCAATTTATGATTGCTTGTGGCACCACTTTGTCAGATGTACCACAAATGTCACATAGGTGATTGGGGATTCAATATTAGCAGGAAAAGATCAGAGAGCTTTACCCACACAGGAAGGAGAGTGTGAGAGGGGAGAGGTGTGGGAAGAAGTGTGAGAAGAACCTCATCCCGCTCATCACTGCGGTGACTGGATGATTAGTGTATTAGTCGTGGTTACCTCAGTCTGGACACCTTCGGTCGCAGTTGGTGGAGCGTCGGTCACCAACTCTCCCTCAGTGTAGTCCTCATACGCACCGTAGTCATAATCAGTGTACTGTGCGGACCGAGGTTGGGGAGGAAGGAGAGATGGAGGGGCAATGCGTCAGTTGGTGGACTCATGTAAATGAGGGCAGACATCATTTACATGGCGTGTGAGGTTTGTCCCCCTCAAATGAGTGTACTCATTTGCGACATGTCAGTTTCAAAATCAAGAGTGTTAAAGATAAAAGAATTACATCCATAATGAAAACCAAAACATTTTGTCATATGGATGAAACAAGCTTTCCCAACCCACCCATATCGTCTTGCTGGCATGTGACACGGGAGCGTCACGCCTGTAACCTTGCAAACAGCTATTAAGATTCCTGTTTGCTTCCAACAGGATGTTGGAGAGTTAATGCCATGCCAGTGAAAATTCATCGGCCGCCAAGCCGCCAACGGCGACTGCCAACAATGGCCTGCCAGCTTTGGTTAATGAGGTCTTAAAAACAGAATCCTCCAGCTCGTCGTTACTCCCACATTGTGTACAATAAAGGGAGAGACTATACCATTCCAGGGTGTTAATTCTAATTAAAAGGGAACGTTTAGAGTCCAGACAGGGCGGCTAGGACAAGAACATATGTTAACACTTTTGGAAAACACAGGAAAAAGTACCTTATGTGATGCACAGTGCAGACATTTAGTACGTTTTGAGGTTTTCACTATTCTGACATGCTTATTGGTTCCCAAAGTGTGTGGTAAGACCTCGCCGACACTAATATTCAAAAACAGAAATCAAGACAGTGGGCTGTCGAGTTGCACAGCCACAATGACAACAGTCATGAATACTTAATATCTGTATTTCTGGTCTATCACCTAAAGCAGCAGCCTTTGGTTCCATGAATCCTGAATCTTTTTTTTTTTTTTTTTTGTCCTCGTCTGCTTGTTTGCTTAAGTTCTCTTCATACTATTCAAATAGAGCAGGAATTGTCTAAATACTGGCCAGGCAGATTAAGTTAACAGAACAGCAGCTCCGTCCCCACCACATTCACCTCCCCAATCCCCCCCATCCCTCCTCCCTCCACCACCTTCTCTTCCTCTGCCCCTTAACTTTGCTCTATCAGTGCAGGGATAAATATTAGTCCCTGGACAACTGCTAAACTCATAAAAATAATACAAGAATCATGGCCTGCAATTCTTCTGGCTTGGCCTCCATTCAGTAGCCTGGAGAGAGAGGTCGCAGGAATGAGAAGCGGGTGGAGGGGGGGGGAAAGGCTGCTTTGGCCTGGCCAAATGGATGGAGAGAGAGAAAGACAGAGAGAGAGAAGGGGCGGGGGGACAGATTTATGGATTTGCAGCGCTGAAATACGTGGCCGTGCTGAAGGCCTCCAGCAGATGAAAGTCTCTAAGCACTTGCCCTTCTTTCTCTCTGCCCACGTTCGTCCCTCCTCGCACAGACTTTAGGGCAAAGATCGAAGCCAAAGCTCAAAATATTCCTCTACCAATGGATGCCCAGGAATGTATTGTATTATTGTTTTTTTTTTTTTTTTTTTTTTACCCGGAATGTGAGGAAAATCTTACAGTGTTCTTGCACTTCAGCTTCTGCTGCTCCCTGCTGTCTGTTCGAACTGACAGGCTCCTTGTCCTGAGCATGAAAAGTGTCCTGATGATGAAGCAACATTTTCCAGACCTGGCACCAGCTGTGCAGCCAATCCTTTTTTTTCTTAACACAAAAAACCAGTGCAACTCCCTGGCTGAATTTTCACAACCCGGGAATCTAAAAATCTACTTTTCCAGGTACAGGCTGGGTGGGGGCGTAGGGGAGCCAAGCTGAGGGGGAAGGAAAAGCTTAAATTTCCCAGGGAGTCTGGGCATAGCCTGCAGAACTCGTTAGCGATATAAATCACGGGGCCACTCCAAAGTGGGCTCAGACTTCGTGGCAGGGAGAAGGGAAAAGTTTCCAGTGTGAGCTCATCAGTTATAGGCCTGAAATACTGAAGGAAAATGTCAGCCGGTGAGCAGGCTCAAAGGCACAAAGTAAAAGGAAATAAAAATCCCTGACGCAAAAGAATATCTTTTAAATGAAGAGATCCAGCCAGGGAGGATTTCAGATGAAACGATATCCGCAACAAATTTGGAGAGCTGAACACTGTTCTTTTCTGGAGATGGATAGAAATTGTTAAAATGCCATTTTTCCTGGAATGGTTTTGCTCTAAAATTATGCTCCTGTGTTATCCACACCTACAATTCAGTTTCACAGACCATTAACTCTCTGAGGTATTTTAGGTTAAATGTTAAAAGTGTAAGTGGGGAAATTAAAGTCCAAATTGGGCTATCTCACATAAAAACAAACGTGGGCCGGCACCACTTCTTTCCACCAAAGCCCTTTTTTTTGGCCATTTTTCCCCTCGCCCCGCTGTCACTTATACTTTGGCTTCAGTCTTTGGTTTCTACCATCATCACTGGCATCTTCCGGCTGTTTTCCAGAGCTTCTGTTCTCATCCTATCTACATCTTAAGACCCTCATGCCGCCTCCCACATTCTTTGCTCCCTCCCTCCCTGCTCCCTGCCAGTTCCCCAACTCCAGCTATTGCTCTCTCTGTCCCAGCCTACGTCTCCCGTCCCCGTCCAAGACCCGTCTCGTCCTGCCTGCATGGATGCTGACCTCGGGCTCGGGCTCTTGTGCCTGTGGGATGTCATGGTGGCTGGGCGTTTCACAGTCAGGGCTGTAGTGTTCACAGTAGTCATGCGCTGCCCGGGGGTCTGCCACGATCAGCAGCTGCTGGATGTCACCCTGGAAGAAGAGGAAGAAGAAGAAGAATGAGGAGGATGATTGGGTGTCAGCGGCGGACGCTGTCGCCAAAATTCTCAGGCAATCAGACAAGCCCCGACTTTAGGAGATGACTTGTCTGATTGCAAATCGAAACCAAATGTTTGTATCCATGAACTGTGGTCGCTCTCACTTGCTCAGATTACGCTGGCAGCTGGGCCAAAATGAAAAGTGACAGTGGAACAACAAAGCAGATGTACGGCGCCGGCTGGTGTAGTCGTGGTAGTTCATTCACCGAGGCTCTTATAGCGAAAAATCGGAGGTGGGGAGACGTTTGATTTTTTGTTCCACACTTTGCTGTGAGCGCACACCTTTTAGAGCGGCAGTCATTATGCTGCCCAGCCGTTAAGGACGGTAGGTCCCACTTCACAGTCACATCCCACTTTACCCATAGAGGAATTGGAACACAAATAACCAAAGTCTGCACTTATGTGAAATATCTGAGGCCGTCTGTTTTCCATGAGCTTTTGGAAAAGGAAATTAGATCCCCACTCCCACCATTCCACCAGCAAAAAAGCTATTTTCTTTGCAAGATCGTCTGAAAGGGATTTTTTTTTAACCTGTAACTACTCCACCACCCTCATGAGGAAAATTGAATGGTACCCGTCAAAACAAAGGGGTACCTCAGCTGCCCTGCATCTGCTGTACCCTGAAAGTGAAATCTTCCATTAAATCCACTGAAAACAACAACGGGAATCGACCAAACACTCTGGATTGACTACAGCGCTGCGATCAGGGTGGTCGCTAAACAGGAAGAACATCCATGTACATTGCATTAAATTACAGGAGGTAACATCTGCACAAGCTCAAACCTCTGGAACGCATTAGATGTTCGCCAGTTCAGACTGCCGTCGCACACGGCCAGGAAATCTCTACAAGGTGTCAGACAAACCGAGTGACAGCTGCAGGTAGAGGGTTTCTCAGTTCAGAGAGACTAGAACAAATGTATAAAGCAGATCAGAGGAGTCCAACACTTGCTAAACACATATTTTCAAGGGCTCTAGTGTGTAGAGAGGTGCGAAAGTGGATCTGCAGACCTTGTTGTCCCAATGTCTCAGGTAATGTTAGTGTTTTTCTGGGCTATTGCAGATCGCAGCAATATTCTGTAATGAAAACTAAGCCCCATTCTAACCAGGAGAAATTGCTTCCACCCGCATATGTGACTTGCAGAACATTCTAAAACCAACATTTAGCTTTGCGCAGAACAACACCAGAAACGTCTCCATTCTCCCGCTATTTGTCATCGCGAGGCACAGAACATTATGACCCCAACATTAGCAAAATATGGCTGATCCCTGTCACCATCTCGCCCCCTCACTCACTCTTTCTCTGCCAACACACACACACTTAGAGAAGTTATATCAAGATCCCGGCTTTCAGCCATTTCAGGAATAAGGATAAGACGCCTTTACCGTTGATAAACACCTATGTCATCTTCAACTGTGTAAAACTCACTCATCCTTACGATTTCCTTTGCTTTCATTGCCTCTTGCAGCATTTTTAATCATTGCGGATGAGATGGAGGTCCTATTTCTCCCATCAATTTAGACTTTGTAGCCACCTTTATTCAATTAGGAGATCAAATTTTGCACACATACACAACTTGAACTAAAACGGTAAATTTCGGAGCCAGCGTGTGCAAGCATGTGTTTGTGGGTGTGAATGTGTGCAGAGTAGGACAAACAAAGCAGAGCTGCACGAGCGCTGAATCTGAGAATACACACCCGTCTCTCATTTAGAGAAGCCAGCCGGTGACTCAATCGGCCTATAAATCATTCTGGTCCACCCTGATCCGTCCCCACCTCCAACACCCACCACTACTCCCTCCCTCTGCCTGACCCATTAAACTGACCCTCATCTGCATCCCTCTGTGTTTGTTGACATTAATATGAGGAGTGTGTTGCACGGCCCCCTGGTAATAAGCCTCCACCCCTCCTAAGTGTGCCTCGAATGATCTACAGCAATGTCCTGGCTCTGCTGAGTGCTGGCAGACATGCACACACTCAGGAGGGAGTCATCTGGCTCCTCTGCAGTTCAGTTAATTAACCCATTAATGGCTCTGCTCTGAAATGCTGAGCTGGTTGACAATATGTCACCCTTGATCTCGATTCAAGACAATTGCTGTTGAATGACGAGCAGGTTGTGAGGTGAGCAAAGGCCCAGAGACGATTTTGTCCCAAATCTATTCTGAAACACTTCAAAGCAGATTTTACTGTCACTTTGACTCGAGGACAAGGACGCTGGATATGGGGAATAGTGTCACAGAGATGCAGAATTGAGCATGTTTTCCTACCCAAACACACCGATTTGGTATGAGATTCAAGAGCAAGAGATGTGAAACAGCTGAGAGGACACAAAGGATCTACCCTGGGCTTGGTGAACCCGAGGTCTAACTATGCGGCCCGTCCCCTCCAAGAGCTCCTCTGGGATCTGTGCGGAGAAAGTCTTCAGCTGATATCTGATTAGCTGCTCGAGGGTGATATCACACACCCCTCCTCTGTAGACCGCGAAATCTGGATTTGGAATAACGTCGTCAAACGTGAGCTTCTGAATGCCACTTGGGACGATGAAAGTCGTGGGGGGATTGCGATCAAGGAGGGGAATGTTGACACAGGATTATGAGCATGCATGACCTCATCCTCTGTGACCCCAAACACATGCCTGACCCCACAAACCGGAGCGCTTTGATCGGATCCTGCTGGCCTGTGGACAGGCGATGCAGGGGATTCCGTGTCCTAATTGGACTAATGTCGGGCAGTGTAAACAAAGCTGCAACCGTAAGAGGGAAACGGTAACAGGGAAGTAGTGCTCACAAGCCAACTCACGTTGGATATAGAACTGAAAAAACTTAAAACAGAGAATATTGTTTATTTTCCACCAGGACACCACCCTGGGGCTTTTCCTTTTTTTTTCTTTCTTATTTTTTTCTTTCTCCCTGACCCAGTGGACTTTCTGTGACCTTGCTAACAGTCCTCCCTTGTCGGTTGCGTACACAACTCTGAGTTTAGCTGGTGTTGGCAGGCCGTGAACCATCCATGGCCACAACAGTAACATAAACCATCCATGACTTCATTTAATTGGGAGCACTTGTTATGGGCATGAATGGCTGCCGAGGAAACGCTACCTAAGTGGTTTGGTTCATCACCCAACCGCCAACCATCCTTCTCAGGCTGCCTTCAGCTATCCTAAAGTTAGCAAGCGCATGGCTTTGCGCTGTCTTTTTTCTTTTTTTTTTTAGAAACGAAAAGGACAAAAGAGATTTATGAGCTCAGAACTGAGCAACTCCCGCATATGCTGCTTTGGCCGAAACCACATCAAAACTAAGCTCGAGATGGAATATCGGAGTAAGGGAAAAAAAAAAAACAACAACACAGAAATGGCTGAACTCTCTTTGTGCAGTCTGCAGCGACAGATCCAAATCAACCTTGAACTGTTTAATTGCACAGTGGAAATATTATTGTCGGTGTCCAGGTGCAGCAGTCAGGCGACAGGTCAGTTTTTCAACAGGAGAACAGCTGGTGGAGATTAATGCACCTGGGAGCCACATTTGGAAATCTGGTCTAAGCGTCTGCAGGCTGACCCACTGAAACACAAATGAGGCTGCGGCACACACA
>OMPJ01009035.1:0-10477 GCA_900312935.1 Carapus acus | reverse complement strand
CACACACACACACACGCACACACACACACACGCACACACACACGCACACACACACACACACACAGGCCTTCGCACTCCAAGCTTTTAACATATTTATGAGAGCGATTTATACTTGAGAGACTCAGGGGTTCATTTCAATCACCGGTATTTCAGTTGGCCTTAAGCGAATTGAACCTGAGGGCCTCGACGTGGAGAGGTGAACCTGTTTTATCGTCACGTCCGTGTCGACACCAGCCGAGGCGGACAAATGTTCTGACCGGTGGGCCTGAAGCGTGGAGATGGACTGAAATGTATGAGATTGAGTAGATGACAAAATTAGCTTGAGAACATCAGGAGGGTTGTCGAGTTCATTTTTGATCATTGTGGGACAAAATTGGTACAGCTAAGGAGCAAAGGAGACGATTGGGGTTTGATATCCTTTATTGATTGACCTCATTATTTGAGGAGCCAGGAGGCTACCTGGCAGGGCCTACACTTAGCGGTTTTAGTGTATCGCTCAAGGACACTTTCACATCGTTTTTGGCGGAATTAGGGTCAAGCATCCCTTCCATTTTGTTGCACCTTTCACTGCGAAAAATTGGCAGAAGCAAACGGTCCAATGTAAGAATTTAAGGTGTTGTGGTCTGAGGGTGCTCTGAGAATAATTTAACAGTTTCTCACTCTTTTGACCTTCCATGCTTGCTCGGCTCTGCGTTTTGTCATCAAATGGTGTGTTCGTCCATTAAGTGTGACCCGCGTCTGACTTGAACCCCTCCATCAACCAGATGTGGTCAGCTCAAAGGTGACGCAGACAAAAAGTGCACCTATCAGCGGTTTCATAGGTGCTACTTTCCACTATTTACGAGAAGCAGATGTTTGCATTTTCGCCATTTATACAACTTCAAGCGCCAAAGACGATTCATAACCGCCTGTTTTCCTCACTTTGTTTATTTGACTTTCTGTGTCCAAACTTTGCTACGAAAAATCTACCGCACTTTCTTCTGAGGGGATTCATACCATTGCTCAAAAGAGCAAACTTGCCATGGAATTTCAAAACTCTGCAAGGACAACAATTAAGCAAGGAGCACAGGAGAAGGGGGGTTGAGGGTATTCATAATACTCTCCAGATTTCTCGCAGCCTCTCATCAGATGTGGTAGAGGCAGGAGTACGGTTTTCGTTTCGAGCGCTTGTGGGCACACAAATGTCTTGCACCCTTTAGATATCAAGAGAAAGAAAAAAAGTCCTCAGTTGCCAGTTGCTCACTCTTCCCAGCAAACTATTTGAACCATCTGCTTGCTTGTCTGTCAGCCCTTCCCTTACCTCCCCCTCATCTATCACTTTCCTTTCTTTATCGCCAGCTCCCCCATCGTATCTGGCTTCCTCTCGATCTTACCCTCCAACTTTGTCCCCCCCTGCTCTCTCCCTCTATTGTTCCACTCCCCATTCAGTGTCGCACAGCTTGGGCCCATCACGTCCTGGCTCTGTGGGGATCTCTGTCAAAGCAAAAGGCAAAAGCAGTACAAAAACGTCTGGTGCCTGTGCAATGTCAGGATCTTTTATGAGGGATATCAGCCGATCCACAGGTTTCCAAAGATTCCATCTACATTCTACTCTATCCTTGTCAAACAATAAAAATCCCTTCTGACAAAAAGCAACTTTCCTCACATACACAATTTGCAAGGTGTAAACCGCCTGACGGTGCCTGGGGAGACAGTCGTGTCTGCACCTTTCGCTCCTCCCCTGGCTATTCTCAATCCCCAGTAAAAGAGGATTTTCATACAGAAATGGGGAATCATGGGAGAAAGAGGGAAGAGTCTCACTCGTGAAAAGCCTATCGCTTAAGCAGCTGTGCAACTCCAGCCACGACTGAGGCGCATCGATCATTTTTCAGCCCCCTCCCGCCCCCCTTGTGCCTCACATATTTTTAACTTGTATTTCCATTTCGCACACCTGCTAATACCATCGCAGCTGGTCAACTCAAAGCTGGCTGGCTGAAAAAAAAAAGAAAAAAGGAAAAAGTTTGAAAGTTACCCCAAAGGACAAATATTCTAAATGTTTTGTTTATTGACGGTCACAGGTGCAAAACGTACCCAGCAACTTGTTGCTGAATGTTTGATTGCATTATGCTAATTATGTGTGCTGACACTGTAAGATGATATTTCAACCTGTAAGCGGAATCACTTTCTGGCCGAGGGTTATTTGTGTAACGCTTTTGTTCCTGTGCGCTCTGTTCTTATGTCTGTGATCCGTGTGTGACCCGCAAATCAGAGCCAAATTTCAGCTCTCAGCCCGTCCAGGTTCATCATCAATTGTTTGGGTTTCTCTTGTTTCTCCCTGTCAAGCAACACAACTGGCTTCTATTTATCTGTTTTTAAAATGATTACTGACAAACCATTCCTCTGTCATAGATACACCATCTGTTTTATCTGGCATTGGGAAAAAAAAAAGTTGACTATGCGATCGTTTGTTTCCCTCTCATCTCAGAGATGGAGGAACAAAGGCCACCAAGGATTCAAAGCAAAGCTCGAGAGGCAATCTGATCACAACTCTTACGGTTGCTATGGATTTGAAACCACCAGCACTCACAGAACAGCAGATCAATCATTAGGGTTGGACAAGATGCAAGTATGCACGAGATTGTTCAAAAATGTGAAGAGGGTATTCTAAATCACAAGCGCAAGTGTATCAGACTGACAAAGATGTATGTATGTAATACTGATGTATTTTCATGTTCCTGAATGGTTGAAAAGGTCCTATTGGTTGCCGTCATTCCGGCAGTCTGGTCTCTGCGGTGTGCTACCTATTTACAAGTGCAGCAGTATGAGTCAATCGCTGTTTTCTTGTTGCAACTAATTGTAAACCAAGCACAGAAGTTTCCATAAGAGCACAGTGGACCGTCACTTTGGTACAGTTCTCAGGTTGCACCTCTCAAATCAACGGTCGGCCGCGTGGAGGTAGAAGCATTTGATCTGCCCAGTAATGGAACATTTTCAAAATTGAACAACTCCCAGTGGCTGCAACCACAACCATTACGCTCAAACGTTTGCTCTAAATCAGCCTTAAAAGTACATTCTATCACCTTTCCATCAACTCTTAACGGGAACAATTGCACCCTTGAGAAAACTTCGAATGCAGAGTTCGGCTCACTCGTCCGCCGCATTCTTTCCTTTTGATTAATTACTCCTTTCCCATTACAAGCCACCGCAGCTTGAAGAGCCAGTTTCACACAAAATTATGGAAACCATCAGTAATTTAAAGTCCTCGCCGTCTGTACGCGACTGAGGTGGACAAGACAAAGAAACGCCAGAGGCGGAGATGTGCACGCTGGGATTTCCAAGTGCCTCCCTTGGCGCAGAGTGATTTTCGAGCTGCAGGCCAATATTTTGCAGGCTGTTCTACTTAGCAAGGTTTTCTACATGCAGACACCAAACACATGCCATTGTCTCTTCCTCCCTGAACTCAGCTCAACTTTACCTGCACCAAATGTCTAAGTCAGACTCGGTCACCATCAGCTACTTAAGTTTTTGGCTTGGAATGAAATGAAAGGCACCTCCGTCACTCAGTACATAGTTTTTTGTTTTTTGCTCTTTTATGGGAGTTCAATCCAGTCGCATTCACATCACTTGTGTGTGAGAGAAAGGCACTTTGAAACACTGAAAGTATCTGACGCCTTTCCACAGACTTTGCCAGTGGCCCTGGCTTAGTATACAAAGCAAATATTGTCCTTCATGCCAGTAAAAATGACTTTAAAGCTCACGTCAAATGACACAAAGTGTTATTTGTGAAAATGAAATGGCTGAATTGCAAACAATAGCAGATAATATTTATGCTTGATGTGTGTAATTACATCCATAGTTACCTAGAAATTGAATGAATAGATAAACAAATACCAGTAAACAAATTTAGATACAGACTTCACACTAGTGATAATTGCCTCAAAGTATATTGAATGTATTGAAGAATGTATTGCAATCTTGTGTTAGGGCACAAAACATTGAATTTAAGAGATAAGTTGTACCTGCAGCTGTTATGGAGGGGTTAATGTAGGCAGGAGTGCCACTTCAAATCCCCAAATCAGTACACTCACATGATAATCATGCTACCAGTGGACAAGAATTCCAGATGTACATCTATAGTTCAACATATAATTTTCATTTGTGCGAGTCCACAGCATAGTCTCTGGCTGTCAAAACAGTTCTCTGCTCTCCACTCTTTATGTACCTCTGGGCCACTTTTGTGGGGGGCTAACAAAAAATATTTTGTCATAATAGCTGTAACCAAACGAGATCAGATCAGACATGGCTGATGGGAACACGAGCGTATAGATGGAACAGACGATAAAAGCACAATTATTCTGTTATGGGTTATGAGCTCCAAATGGTCTCCGTTAGTAGGTGGACCACAGGGTGTGCAGCCCAGAAGTCAGTGGCCACTGAATTGAAATATCTGGACCATGTTTACCCAGCACGTTTCCTAAGGTGGGAGGCGTGTTAAGAAGGCATTAAACCGCGGTTGGCTCACCTCGAACACTTCCTCGTCCTGGAGTCGGGCTCCAAAGATAGTGAAACCCTCGGTGTCGATAATGGCTCGCTCGCTCCTGCTGAGCGGCCGGGTCAACTTCCTCTTACAGTCTACAATCATGGTGACGCTTTTCTTCTCCACGCTGATGGCCACACGGTGCCACCTGTGCCACACAAGAGGGGAGAGGTAGGTAGGGAATTTTTGATACACCTCATGAAGGAGTTACTGTATCCAAGAGTGGACGCACAAATGGAAAGTGTTAACGCCGAGTATGGAAGGAGTGAATTAGAATGGGAAAGACACCCAACCAAAGCTAGAGATGAAAAGACAGTAAGTCGAGGTCATTGCCTCTCCTGAGTGGACCTGTGAGGCACCACAAAGAATCTCTTCTCTGGCTGAAGTTGTTGCTGACAGTTCCTCTCATATGGAACCATTTGACTTTGCAGTGGTTCTGAAGGATGCGGGCGAGTGACACGATGTTTTGCGTTACACTCATTAGAAATCTAGAAGAGGTTTGATTCATGAAGGTCCCTCCGTTACTGCACATCAGCATAGCACCACTGTAAATAAAGCTTGGAGCCAAAGAGGGCTGTCGTCAATTTGTTGCCAGCAATCTATTTTCCATTACTGTCTGACATGTTCCATATGGTATAAATGACTGAACAAACATATGATGGTCGTAAATCAGCACGCGCATAGTGTGTCAGCACAGCGGGTGAGCTGCACCGGGTGCATTTGGAAGTCTGGGCTGAACATGTTGGGCTTGGAATTGGGATTTTTGTAGAACTGCATGGAAACTATAGCTAAAAGTGCCTTGTTGAGGATGCATCTAAGACTGATAGGGCTGGATCTGGGCCAATAATAATAAACCTATTGAATAAAAACATACCAGTATATCATTCACCAAAAATTACGAATAAAATGTACAGATAATTAGAATTCCAATATCACTACTACTATTACACCTATTAGGTAGGTAAGTAGGTAGGTACAGTAGGTAGGTAGGTTGGTAGGTAGGTAAGTAGGTAGATGGGTAGGAAGTTAGGCACTTGATTGATCCGTTGATCTCGCGATCCAGGAAATTAAAGGCTCAGGGTGATACACAAGGGGAATAATACTAAAGAACTACTACTACAACTATAACCATTACTACTAATAATAATTAAGTATTTAGTTACTTACTTGCCGTCAGCAAGGTTGATGGAGCGGAATAAGGGGTACTCCTCGGGGGCAGGTTTGCCATGTTGGTCTTCGTAGAGGAAAAGTGGGGCACGGCCAACTTCCACGCCCAACTGCTGGACGCCCTGTGGGTTGTACACGGACAGCAGGAAGGCCTGAAGACCAGCCTTGGGCTTGACAGTGAACAGGATGGAGAAATCTTCTGGGAAAACTCCCCCTTTGGAGAGAAACAGGCAACAGACGTGTCAAATGGTTTGGTGTTGCAAGGTTCACTCTGATTTGAGGATCAATACGCTGCAGAAGTGGCGGCCTTGAAAGCTATAACTGTTTTGTGAGGGATAAATTGAATAATGACAAGTTGCGACTCTCTTCTCTCGCGTTAAACACAAAAGATGCCGCTGTCACTTTGCAGGCCACTCACACAAAATAAACCTCAGTAAATGGCAAAATAAACTGCTATAGGGCGTAGACAGAATTTGGGGAGTTTCCAGACTAGGGACACTTTGACGCATTGCATCCGTGGCACTGACTCCACAGTGCTCCATGTCTCGCGGCTCAATTAAATTCCAATTTTCATTTGTGAATCTGTAAGATGTGCCGGCAACTTCTGCCAAAAATAATAGAAATCATATTTCTAATAACTTGTGCTAGTTTTCAGTTTTTCTTTCTGCACTCTGGCCAAGTTGAAACACAACCAAGAAACACACAAGTACAATTTGTTGCACAACACTTGCTCACCCGTCAGTTTTGTTTAATTTGGTTGAGTAAGCCATGTATCCTAAAACTGCAGAATTAACGGGACTTCAATGCTACTGGGGTTTCAGCATTGAATTCTATTAGGCTATATATCCACTTTGCATCTGGAAACCCAATGTCGGCCATTTCTTATCTGTTAACAGCCTCAGCTGGCGTCCCTGTTTATTGTTAAATATCCGGATTAGCTAATGAGGAGTGCGCGGGGCGTAGAGCTAGTAGCAAAACTAATGGTTACATTATCGAACGGCATGTTTATTTTTCTCTGGCTCTTGCCTAATAAAACAAACATGAGCTTATTTCTCAAAAGCAGACGGGCACCAGGCGTTGTGATAGTTTGACTCTAGCAATGTGCATCCAATATGAAACACAGCTATGCTTCACTGACAAAGCCAAACACACAAAGCTGTCACCAATCAAAGCTCACCAAGACGGCTGTCTGCAAAAAAAAAGTCATGTGCAATATTCCTGTCACAAGTGTCAACAATATTCCTTTGTTCTAATAAATGTTGGGTTAACCACAGATATCACATTTCAAAAAAAAGACTGTTTCCGTGCTCTCTGGAGTTTTAAGTTTACTTTAAAATCATACCTATAATATGTACCGAGTGGCCTGGAACATTTATGAAACACATGTGCGTCATTGTGATGTGATTTGCGTGGTACTTCAAGTGCTCTGCAGGCGTTTGGGATAAAGCGGCTCTATTGTTAAAGGGGTCCCATCGGACAGCAGAGGTAGCGGTGGCAGGCCGGGGCGCCCTCTTCATGTCAAAAGGATTTTTATTTTCATGCTGGAGATATTCCCGTTTGGCAGATAAGTAGGGGGAAGGGAAGTAAATGTCAAGGGCGTCAAAGAGGTCCACTTTCAACCTGACAGTGAGTTGTCTCAAATTTTTGTGATGACTTGTCTACCTCTTTTTTTATTGTTTGTGTCTCACAGAAAAAACATGAGGGTTTGTTTGGGGGGAGCAATTTCTTTTTTCTTTCTACAATGGGACGTTTCATACAAAATTATACCATTGGATATGATGACATATCATTTGCTGCAACATGTGATGACACATCAGGATGCTTTACAATTCAATACAAACAAAAGTCACAACTCATCACAACTCGATACACTGTGAAACAACAGATAACAGAGATAACTCAGATATTATGCAGATGATGCCAATCAATGTGAGATATGCATTTACCTGGGAAAAGCTGATTGGTTGGACCGCTGAGCTGTGCCTGTTTCCCCACTCTGTAGGCGATGTCCGGTGTGGATCCTCTCCGCATTCTACAGAAGCCAGGTGTTTTCTTTACTCCTTCAGGGGAGCTCTGGAAGTCTAGCACCTTCAATACGTCCACAGGTTCAGCTGAGGGAGTCAGGGCAGGGAAATGTAAAAATGAAAGGAAATCAAAAAGGCACGCACACGCCACGCCAAAACAGCATATCAGAAGTTTTACGAAATTGAAAATCAAAAGCAATATCCGATTATAACAAAATGATGTTGACGTTGTGTGTTTCGATACATGACAGGGTACAATAATATTCAATAACGGCACAATTAGAGGAGAAGCTCAATGTAAATTTGCAGAGCGCTTTGAACATGTCCCAGCACTTTACAGAAAATGTAATGAGATCTGGCATTTTGATGATTTGGCAATATTTACACCCATTAGGCAATCACACACCAACACACACACACACACACGCACACACACACACACGCACACACACACACGCTCTCAGCCTGCCCACTTTGTGGGCCAAAGCTGTCAGTCGCACCAGTTGTTATTTTATGAGCTACACTGGCAATGGAGCAATAAAAATGTTAGGAACCATTCAGCACACATAATTATACGCACACACACACACACAAACACGGGCGCACATACACATGCACGTGTCCCCACACACTCATACAGCCCAAGCGTGCACGGATGATAAAATCCATCGCCGCTGGTCTCCGCACCAAACGTGAGCACTGAGGGGGGCGCACAGTTTTACAAGCAGCTTAAACACTGCGAGCACAAACACACTCCTGTCTGTCAATGGAGCTGAAAACTTTGTGTCCCCACCCCTCCCTCCCTCTCTCACGCCCTCCGTCTCCCAACGTGGTGACGGAGACCTCTAAGGAAGGAGTGTAAACAGTCATGCCGGGTGTCTATTGTAACGCCGTTGTTGATTTAATGCCTGTCTGCCTGAGGCGACTTTGCTGTTGCAAAAGAAGAAGAGGAAAAAAAACCCAGAAGTGACCGTTAATTTGCAGCCATTCTGGGTGTGTTTGAAGGATAGTGGAGTAATTGCACCACAAACAGATGTACCACATCTGTGAACATCTGGCCTGATGATTTAAAAAAAAAAAAAAAAAAAAAAAGGTGTTTAAAAGGTGTGTTTTTATTTTGACTTAAAACTGGCCTGGGTGTGGCAGCGAGGACTAACTTGATGGAGAAGGGAAAGATCCAAACTCCATTCCGAGCCTCAAGATAAAAGATTCTTAGAGTTATACCTGTTCCAAATCCTCTCAGATACCAAAGCTTCTCAGTAAATCAAGCTGGAGTGTGCCATTACAATGAACCACACTAAAATGCTTCAGACAACGTAATTGAAGGAATAAGCTCAGCCTGATGGATGTCATGCTGGACTGACGATGTCGAGAAAAATATGGACGACTGCGCTTGAACCCGATTCCTTAACTCAACTAACATCGTCGTGGACAACAGGTTCCGCAAACCACAGCAGCAGGAACAAGGAGAACCGCGTCTAGACGTTAAATCAACATCTGCATTTTTGGTGGTGCACGTGGCAGAACGGTAAGGGACGTCTCGGATCGTCTCAGATGTCCCTTGCTGGGCTCCTATATAAATTATTCTTGTCCCCAATCTCCTCTGCCTCTTCAACCGTGTGTCACAACATAGCAACATTAAACTCAACTACAAACTGTTTATTGCTGCAACTTCCTCCGGTCAAAGCGTTCACCTCGGAGCGCTGATGTCTGATGGGATTGCGTTATTGAGGATAAATGCCTGTTTACGCTTTGACTGTTTGGGAGTCTCGTGCCGAGCGGAGCCAGGAAGTGCTGATTGTGCAGTTCCTGCGTTCGCTCCCATTGACCAGGATGGGGCTTGGATGGGTGGAGCCACAAGTCCACATGCTGAACCCATTAAGGTCCTGGCACCACGCCCGCATCCCCCGCTCCTTCCTTCTCCAACCACCAACCCCCCAAACTAAAACATACATCAGAGTAAACTGAGAAGGTCCCATCCCTATAGTCTCTCTCTCTCTCTTTCTCTCTCCCTCTCCCTCTCTCTCTCTCCCTCCCTCCCTCTCTCTTTCTGTGATGACCGGAGAAATAACAGACCGAGTTGTGGCAAATCAAACTCCATTGGACTTAAGCGGCACGGGCAGCCATCACACTCCACTTTTTCCCCTTTATTCCTCCCCATCTGAAGCCGTTGGGATATGAAGTTGAAATCCATGATGGAAAGATTCAGACTCATTTGCACTGACATGAATCCAGCTATTAACACACATCTGATGAATTCAAATTGCCCGGAACGTTAGCATCAAGTAGGCAGAGCCACTGGGAAATCAAACTAAGCGGGACGGGGTTTGTTTTGCTCTGTTTTTCTTTTTTCCTCGAAAATCCAGTCGCACACTTACTTTAATCTGCTGATAAAAACTGTGGGAAACGACCGGCAGTAACAATAAACTTGACAAGTCGGCATTCACGTGAGCCAGTTAGCAGGAAACAGGGTACATTTTCCCCACAAAACTACCATACTAGGACAGAATAGGACCAAACACAATTTTTAACACTTTTTCTGTGTTTGTTTTGGGACATTGCATAAATACCTCATAAAAAAAGAAAATAGGCTGTGTTTCTCCTCAATATTGGCCAAAATACTGAGCTACTGGTTCCTGATTTTTAGGGGGGATGGGGGGAGGAAAAAATACAGACTCTAAAGGTCTCTTTGTGAGTTTCAGAATGCCTTTCTGCATTACTGCATACCTCAAGGCCTCATATATTCCAGATGTGGTGAATAGGCCAGGAC
>OMPJ01009034.1:0-12191 GCA_900312935.1 Carapus acus | reverse complement strand
CCTCGAGGATCGTACTCCTCCACCTCTTCCGCCGACCCCGAGTCGGTCAGCCCCTGGTAGGAATCCTGGGAGCTCCTCCTGGACCCCCCGCTGTCGGTGGAGTGGAAAACTGGAGCGAGGAGAAGAAGAGGAAGAGGCAGAGGAGAGTCAGGTTCTGTTTCGCCCGTGCAACTCTCGGGCTTAGAAACATGGAGTGTGTCCCGTCGCCCCGCTTACGGTGCTGCGAGCCCGCGCAGGGCGGCAGGCGGCTGCGTCTGATCTGCTGCCTGCGCAGACGAATCTTCTGCTTGAGCTGCTGGATCTCCGAGTCGCTGTCGCCCTCCTCCTCGCCCTCCTCCTCCTGACGCCGCATGTTGTACTTCATCAGCTCGATGGCTGCGATCAGCGACTCCGAGATGCTGAAGTGGGCGTTCTCCTGCGGACAAAACCACGAGATGAGCCGCATTCCACGCTGGATGTGATGAAGTGATAATCAGACTCGAACAGATTCAACTCGGACCTTCTCCAGATCAGCGCAGCTGCCAAAGTCCTGCTCCGACAGGTAACTGATCAGGCTCTGGCCCTCGGACGGCTTCCTGAACATTCCATCGGGAATGCTGCTGTACTGGGACCCGTCTACAGAGACAGACAAAAGGACAGACAGAAAAAAAAGCAATGAAAGAAACAAGCTGAGTCATTTGTTAGCGACGTCTGTGCTTATCAGATGAATGACAGGACACGGGATGCTATTCCCATGAATTCACAAAACACTGTGACTGAAGTAATTGTGAATAAATCCAATTTTTACCCATAACGGTCGCACTTTTCCAGCTGGTACATTTAATTAAAGGCGGCAACACTGACGCTGACGTTACCGCAGCAACGCCTTAACTGGAATAAGAATCAAGAACTCACGTGACTCCATGTAGAGGGAGCTGGAGGCGCTGGCATCGCCGCCCTGAGGCGTGAAGGAGCCGTAGTCCGTCACACAGCGCTCATCATTGGCCGACTCTGAAATAGGCAAAGCAGGCCATCAGCCTTACGTAACGCATCGGCCAAAAAAAAATAAAAAATCACAGGTGGACATGCGTCGCATGGAGAGAGGACGAGCAAAGGCCTGCGGGGAGGCCTTGGTCGCTGGCTGGTGATGATTCATGCAAACAAAAAGGTGAATATGCGGGGATGCCCGACACACAGGTGGAATGTTCTGATGATGATTCAGATACTGCAGTTCTACCTGGTTGTATATGTACAATCTGTGTAAATACAAAAAAAAACCCTGCCAACCATATGATGGTAAATATCTTTAAATAAATGACTTCAATAAGTTAAGTTAAGTCTAGTTAAGTTAAGTTGAGTTGAGTTGAGTTAAGTTTAGTTTAGTTAAGTTAACTCCACTTATTTTCAGTTAAGTTAACTCAACTCAACTTAACTCGACTTAACTCGACTTAACTTAACATGACTTGACTTAATAACTCTGCCGACCACCACTGAATTTAAGGTGGTTACCACATTTAAATGTATATAATAGAAACCTTTGACCTTATTGTTGACCCCATTGTTGGGTCATTAAATTTGGAATGCTACTTAGCATGCTAGAATGAACAAACTATTTAGAATCTACTCACAATCACCAAACTAATTGGGTGATACAGTTTAAAACCATGAACAGCACCGTGACAGTTGCATATATGACAATAAACAAAAAGGTGGTGATGACAATTCACCGACAAACCCAAAACACAGAGGCGGAAAAAAAACTGAACAGAAGTGGAGCTGAAACCCGAGTGCAAATGTGGGGGAAGGGGTGAATTTATCACCATGCGGAGGAAAAAAAGGAAGGTGGGAGTGGGGGGGAGGTTGGTGGGAGATGGAGCACAGTACAACTGCACCGCCAACCTGCTACCGGATCCTCAATTATTATGGTGATTTTCCGATGGCTCCCTCCTTTGCATGAGAAACAGAGAGAGGAGAGGTTGAGAGGGTGAGAGAGAGGGTGAGAGAGAGCGTGTGCGTGTGTGCGGGACAGAAAATGTTTGAGGAAAATACAGACGATCAAGTATATCTAACCACTTTCCCATGTAATCGTCAAAACAGGAAGTGAGCGGCATCGGAAAAGGATGTGGCACAAGACGGAAAGGCCACGGCCGCCTACACGTCAAGTGAATGTTTAAGGAAGTTTGAGCGCAATTATTAACTGCAAACAAGTCAATTCAGCTGCGGCACAACGTCAAACTGTTAAAACTTTGAGAAGAAACACAAACACAGGAAACCTGTTCCTCCCTCACCGTTCCTCAGCTTCTGATCCAGGCCCGTGTCAGAGAGCGAGCGAGTGTGTCCGCGGGCCGCCCGGCCCGTCGGAGCCCTGAGGCTGTCGGACAGAGACAGACGCCGGGAGGGAGCCAGGGCCAGGGAGCTCTGTCCCGTGGCCTGGTCCGCATCCTGGGACCCGGCGTGGACCTGGCCCGAGCCTCGATCGCCGCTGAGCCCGGAGCACTGGGAGTCGCGGCGGCTGCGCTGGCCGAGGTTGCCGATGGCGAGGTACTCGGGACCGTCGTCGTACTCGCCCTCGCCCGAGTCGCCGGTCTCGGGGTGGACGGGCGTGGGCGAGGGCGACTGCGGGAGGGAGATGCGGGGGACGGACGAAGGACCTGGTGGGGGCGTCACGCCGCGGTCACCCTCCCCGACCGCGACCGGGGTCACAGACACCCAGGGGGTTGCCAGGCTGCCAGCGGAAGAGGTAGTTCCTGGTAAACACACACACACACACACACACAATATCAGAATACAGTAACTATAGGACTTCCTCTGTCTAACACTCACAAAGCTCACAGTTTCCAACAACCTCCTGTGAGCAAGTGTCCACAAAAGGAGGTGAGAAGTGCTTGAATGTGCCTGGACTGTATTGCTGAGCAATGTAACAACACAAATCTAGATAATGGCAACAATACCTTGTTATCTTTAATGGATTTTTAAATTTCCTGGATCACTAAATCAATAGGTCAATTAAGTACTTATCTAACTTTACACACACACACCCACAAAAACAACTGCACACACACACACTCTCTTTCAAGCCCTTTACCACCCAGACTGCCACTCACTGGTGTTGCTACTATTCAGGGAGCAGACCCCCGTCGAGTCTCCTGTGGCGTCCACGTCTCTCAGGGAGCCGTTGGAGTAGGTGAGTCTGCGGTCTAGGGACTGTCCTCTTAGGGCCGAATCAGCATTCCTCCACCCGCCGCCGGCCCCAGGCAACACGCACAGGCTCTGGCTCTTCAGCAGGCCCAAACATGGCGGACTCCTCAGCGGGGACAGCTGCAGGACGCAGACAGAGGAGATTAAGACATAAGGCAGGCTTTGTCCGGGGCCTCTGTGTGTGTGTGAGTGTGTGCGAGTGTGTGACCCCACCCCGACAGTATCCACGAGGGCGAGCAGTCGGGGGTTGTTCTGCTCCACTGCCTCCAAGCACTGGAACATGGCGGTGACGTGGGGCTCGCTTAGCACGAAGGCTTCATCTGAGGGAGCAGGGGCGGAGACGAATGAGGACACGGCCGGGAGAGGACAAGACACAGAGGGACGGAGGTGTGCGCCGCGCTCCTCACCGTTGTAGTATTTCCGCGTGTGTCCCATGTGCCTGAGCAGGGGACGGAGCTGCGCCGACAGCAGGTGGACCTGGAGGCTGTGCAGCAGCCATCGCTCCGCCTTGTAGCTCTCGCCGGCGCTCCTCAGGCCGCTGCTCACCACCGGCTCCAGCTGACTGAACTGCGGAGGAGAGGCGAGATGGAGGAAGGGTGTGATCGTTGCCTCACTTGGGTGTGATTCTCTGCTGGCGAACCGTGGTGACACATCTTTCGCCACAGTTTGAAAAGAGGCGGTAAAACAGGAAACACAACAAGGCGTCGCGTGGCTATGACATCATGACCCGAGCTGCTTCAGGACTTGCTGTGTGTTTACCAGAATCTATGAGTCTGCTAATTAGATTGACGCTGTGAAATTGCTGCAGTGTTGCGCTAATTCCCCTTTTCATCAACTGCGCTTCTCTAAAAAGAACTGAGTCAATGGGTCAGGGGTCAAAGGTCGCCGCAGCAATGCAGCCACCAAGGCTGGGACGACACAGGGACGGTCGCACAGTACCTGCTCAACATGCGAGGCCAGGTGAGGGGAGATAAATCGGATACGCCACACAAAAGGCCAGTAGTCTCTCTGTTTGTAGTAGACCTGCAACACAAAGCCAGGGCTCAGTGGGAGGCCGTGCCCCAAATACAAGCAGTCACACAACAACACACACCGACACACACAAACAGAGTTAAGGAACAGGTAGTTAACCCATTTCTACACTACAGTTATCCTCTAATATAACTAATATGCATGATCTGTCCAGAAACATAGATCCAGTCAAATGAAAAACAAAGATTTTTTTCTTAATGCTTGAAAGTCTGCATTCCGCTGACCTGCTCGTTCTTCAAGCCGTGGCTCAGTATGTTATTCATGTCCTTGTGCAGTCGCTGCAGGCCCCCATATCGCGACCACACGTTGGGGTTGTTGGTGGACACCAGGCCCTCCACTGTGGTCTTCAGGCTGGACAGCAGCTTCCAGTGCTCGCGCCTGGAAAACAGCCCAGCAGAGTGAGAGGAGGAAGCGTGGCGGTGAGGGAGGAGGTAAAAAATGTGCTGCTGTTAGCAAAGCGCAGGCCTGGATCACATGACTTAAAGGAAGGGATAGTGTTCGTCGGTGTAAACATTAACTCTTAACTTAATGTTCCTTGGACTGTGACTAAGTGGATCTGCGGACCTCTCTGACCCCATGAGTTAGTACCTCAGCAATCAGAGGCTGCATCGCAGCGGGGCCTCAACACATTCGGAACATTGCAGAACATTGAGTAACACTGAAGAACATTTAACCAGCACAAACATGATTAAATTCTATCCACATGACGCGAATTGTTAATATTTCAAAGTGGCACTTCAAAGGTCAAGTTCACCCAGACCAGCCAGAATGAGCAAAAGGGTATTTTATCGAGACACAGTCCAGGCCTGGTTCCCAGAGAGCAAAACAACAACTAAACAACACATGACCGGGCAGTTTCCCACAGGCGTGATGTGCTGGCTCACATCCAGGACTTCCTCCATTTCTCCTTCAGTCAGCAGTGGGACTTATAGCAAATACAAACTAATCACACCCCTAAAGCTCTGCGCAAACACACACCGTAATGTCACCCAAATATTAATGATCACATGATCGCTAAGGTGTTTCTGTAAATCAATGTCGATATGAATTTCCAAAGTACCCGAGCAGAAGTTGATGCATGGTGAAGACTGTGAGCTTAGCACAGACCGCAGCATCTCATCAATAACATTATAAGTCCAAGTCATGTGGTCGGTGAGCAGAGGGAGGAGAGACCCTGTGTGATTGTGGGTAAGTGTGGGTGTGTGAGTGCGAGTGTGTGTGTTTGTGTTGACAACACAATACCAGACTCAAGGTGTAATATACAACCAGGCCTGGAATGGCTGTCAACCTGAAGAGGTTGAAAGATCAATCTCACACAACTCGACCTCAGCTTGAGGTGAGGGTGAGGGTGTGTGAGCGTGAGTGCGTGTGTGCTAACTTGCAGGAATATATGCGTCATGTTATCCACCCAAATTTAGTTCCAACCTAAATTTGGAAGCAACTTTCGAGGAATCTGTGCATCAGCCGACCGACCCATGTGTCAGACAGGATAAATAAAACAATTCTCTCACAACTCAGAGTGCATCGGCCACTGAGCTAGCACGTTAGAGGGCAGACTTTCAGTCATTTGACAGGTTTTCGTGTCAGATCGCAACCACAAAGGTGCAAACGATAAAACGATCAAACAAACAAGAACACATGTACATGTGTACATTTGATTGAAGCTAGCGCCATGCTAGCAACTGGTTAAGCAGCGTAGAATTCCCAGGTCAGTTTAACAAACTCTTAACAGCAATTCAGTCAGTTGCTGGCACTTGATAATAATTAACACGAGACAATTGGCTTATTGTTACTTCAGTTGTTTGCCCTCCGTCAAAGCCGGGATGCTAAGTAGCATTATGGCTTCCTGCACAGCATTAGCGAGCATTAGCCGCTATGCTAGGCGGTCTGGCTGCTTCAAACGTTCGAACTCACGGCGTTGTTGGCCGCGTATTTGCGTAAGGTTTTCCTGGCGTTAATTTTCTAGCATCCCCGAACGGCCGTGCAACTCTGTGGGCTCTTAGCGGTGTATATCCAGCTGGAGCTGCGGACTGGAGGAGCCAAACCCAGCCCCACAGCCTGTGTCACCCACCTGCGCTCCTCCGCCTCTCGCTCGGCCGACAGCTCCATATCCAGCCGGGGACAGCAGCGTCCGAGTCGCCAGCGTCCCCACTGCGCCTCGCTCCGGTTTTTCTGCACCGTGGGCAGCCCAACGTAGCTGGGAAGCCCGGTAAAAAATCAAGGGGAACACCGGCGTTCCGCCATCGCCGCCCGCCTATCACCGCCGGGAACCCCAAACACAGCGGGGGGAGGCCGCGTGAGCCGCTGTCATCAGCAGAGTGGGTGGGCGGCGCGGCTCGGCCCACTTTCAGTCCGAAATCACGCCTCTGCTCTGCCGCGGCGGGCGTTTCGGTTGGCGGTGAGTCCGCGAAAACAAAGAGGCGTTGATTCGCTCTGGTCCGGAGAGAACTTAACTTTTTTGACCGACGTTCATGACGAAGCACAGTGCAAAAGCTTGGTTGTTCTGCCCCCTGGCGGTTTAAAGTGGTGCTGCCATAATCACTGCCGACTCCTACATCAACTCCTCACTGGCACACGCACACACACACTTTTGTATTACTATACTTCTCTGGTAACTGCGTTACTTCCTAAATTTAGCAGTTGCGTTTGACCTAAAACTGCAATTCTACTCAACTTGCTCACAACGACATTGTCGACTCCGGTCCGAGAGAATGTGGTCTGACATGAGAGCGGTCCGTGCGCACCTAAGGTTGGGGACCACTTCTGTAATAAACCTGAAATTTTTAAAAAACTAACATTAAAATCGAAGTCAGCCCCGATAGAGGCCGTAACTAAACGGACGAAATTAGACTAAATCTATAGATACTGTTGGGTTGAGTTTGGAAGGCAACCAGGGTCAGTTATATTTGATCATATTCACAAAAATATTATCATTTATTTAAATAGTATGAAACTATGTTATACGTAATATATAAAAAACATCAAATAAAAAAAATCTAAAGTATTGGTATCAGTATCGATATTGGCCAGTATTTACTTGGTATCGGATCGATGTAAAAATACACACACATACATACGGTTGAGGAATCGGTACAAATAATGCAGGAAAAATTGGAAATTTGCGGTGGAAATTTCCTGTAAAACAAGAAAGATGTTTGTTGTGCCGTTGCTCAGTAGCAATTTGTGCAAAAATAAGTGCAATTGTTTCATTGGGAGTGTCTACTGCATTCTATCACCAATGGCTTGGGGGGCAGCCAAGGACACAGTAAGCCAGTTTTCCACATTTAATCCCAGTGGAGGCCATTGTGTGTGAAAAGTTAAGGACGTAAAGTGATTTGTGTGGTTACAATACAATGTTTTTTTTTATTGTTGTGTTCAGTCTTTTTTCAAATATTTGAAGCCATGCAACTTGCCGTGCGAATGTCTCAAAACTGCAGTGTCGCACTTGATCGTGATGAGATTGAGCCTGCGCATAAAAATACATTTTACACACCGACTGTATGAATACGCACAGTGCACGTTTGTCAAATGCTCACACACACGTGAAATTTCGCTCACCCATAACTTTTTTATTTACCACTTCAAAACAATCCCCACAGGGTGGCGCTACAGCACCAGGCCTGGGTTGTTGTATGCAAATTGCCTCTGACTTACTTGGCGTCCACATGGAGTCAGTAATAAGATTAATGAGCGAGAACTCAGCTGAAGTCTCCACGTTTTAGGTGTGTATGTGGTCAACACAATGTGCTTTCCTCTTGCATAACACACATGGACACACTCCCACGCGCACACACACTCGGGGAAGCTCCTGCAATGTAATAATAGGCTGTGTCATTGCATAAGAGCCTAAAGAGTGGAGGTTGTTGCATTGTTTATGGCTGAGGACTGTGGAGTGCATTGTTGCCCGCTGAAGAACGGTGATTATGGAGCACGTTGGTGAGAGAGGACGGCTGTGGACACCTTCAGTCACCCTGCAGAAATGTTAGAAATGTGCTCTTACTCACCCCAGGGGAGAAATGACTTCTTCCATTTTCTGCCTTTTGCGGGGAAATGTTAAAAATGAACCTGTGACTTGTGTGAGCATGACACAGAGTGTGGTGACAGATTTAGATGAACATCCTATAAATAACAAAAAAGTAACAAAAAATAACAAAAAGAGAAAATTGGATGACATTTGGTATCATTCCTAGAAAACCATATTTCGACAAGCAGAATTTCTCTTTCATGAATTAGAATTTCATTCACACATAAATTGTGAATATATTCCAACTAGGTAGGTAAGTAGGTAGGTGTGAACTGTATTATTCTTATCTGGCGATCCAGGAAATTTAAGGTTTTTTTTGTTATTGTTTTTTGTTGTTTTTTTCCTGTAAAATTTAATTTTATTAGATTCGATAGACATTTTTCTTCATATTGGTCCCAACAACAACAATAATAATGTTATTGTTGCACGTCTAGAGTTCAGGAGTTTTTAAATGGTTCTTTACATGAATTTGCACACTATTTTCATCAATTCATCAAAGAGTCCAGGAGTTTTTAAACAGTTATTTACACGTATTTTTATTGCATCTTCATCAGTTCTGTGCACAGCGACTTTTACTACTTCAGGCAGAAGCTGAATTTCATTCCAGTCATGTTTTGTATGAGAAGAATGTCAATAAAGCTCTTGAAATCCTTTAAACACTTTGAATTCTTTCTTAATGCGTTTTATTGTGTTCATCTCTCCAATAAACCTCACATCCATTTGATTTACAGTCTCCAGACAAACTCCCGTAGCTCCTCCTGAGCGACTCCACAGCTGATTTTTGCCTTTCTCCTCTCGCTTGTGGTGGTTTGACATTTGTGCATGGGGGCGGTTCACCGACAGCACGGTCAGGTGGAAGAGATTAAAGGAGGGGGGCGGAATATTGATGTTAACTCTGCTTCCAGTCACGTTGTCGGCTGTGACCTATATAACAAACACACCCCCGGATGACTCCGGGCCGCGGCCTGTCGTGACACGAACGCGCAGGAGGAAGGAGGCGAGCGCGTCGCCGGCGGTGAGCCGCTCGGCAGCCTGCTCGTCCAGTTTCCGTCCCCCCTCTGCTGTTTTTCTTCGCCACCGTGTGCGTGCCGTCTGCTCGGTCGTAATATTTCACGTGCTATCACGAGTGTGTGTGAGGGGTGAGTGACTGCGCCGTCTATGGCGGCGCTGTGAGATTCACCTTGACCCGCGTGAGGTTTATCAGACCGTCTGATTCCGCCGACACGGAGCTGCTGGATTTCACAATCCAGATTTAGGGCGAAGCGTCGGATGCGGGGCAGGGGGGGGGCCTCGCCGGCTCGTTTCCACATGACTTCATCCTCCGCAAGGGTCACGTCGACGGATAATTGCGAAGTTCACGTTGTGGTGTTCTCGCACCGTCGTCCCCCTGTGAATCCAACCCAGCAGGAAAACAACGGCGGGATCGGGGTTCACTTTGAGGCAAGAGGTGCAAAAGGCCTCATTCTGTCACCGCTTTGATCGACGGTGGGATGGAAGGGGGGGGGCAGAGGTTGAGCAATGGTGTCATGAGCGGATATATGCCAATCAGACTGGACCCAAATATGAACCCATGGCCCTGCGATGGGAGTTGCTAGCGGTTGAAAACGTCCTCCTATCTGGGTGGAAGACGTGATTCTAAATGGAGAATTGTATTGTCTTCATAGAGAAACAGAATAGAATCCTTTATTGTCACCATGACACTGTTTCCAACATCATTGTGGAGATTAGCTTAGCAGCTGCAAATGATAGCAATAGCAGAGGTAAAAGCAATAACATAGTGAGCACCATAAGGCTGCAAAACTGCAGAATTTACCGGTACTGGAAAAAAGAAACTGTGCAAAAACTGCTGTGTAAAGTGATTCCAGCGCATAAAATGACTATTGCAGTAGTGCTAAAGATGGAGGAACCAGAAATCTTCCTTAACAACAAGTATGTGGGTCGCAAATCTCCGACTTATTCGCTCAGCTCAGCATTTCAAGGTTTCTTTTTACGATTTTAACCATTGGAATCCGACGTTACAGAGGCGGTGGGATATGTAAGGAATGGGGCTCAGTATGAAGCAGCACCTCCAGTCAGAAACTTGGATAATAGTGAATGTCATGACTAATATCAGTAAAATTTACTCCAAAAAGGCGATAAAGTGACTGGTGGGGAGGATGATTGTAGTTATCATTTCAATTACTCAAGGAAAATGTCAAAACATAAAAATTGTGATTTCCTCTGGCAGTTATTTATGATTTGGCGTTGACAGCGGAACTGAGGCAATGCAGCAAATACCGTGACGATGATTTACACACACACACACCCGCAGACACAACATGGACGTTGAGGTAAGCACCTCTTAGGAAATAAAAGTTCCTTACGAGTGCACCTGAGTCACAGCCGCTCAGCCATGACACATCCGGCGTTCACGTTCATTCACAATCTGATGTGACGACAGCCGTTTGTTTGCGTGTCGCAAGCGTCCTCCTGGAGAAGGAGCGCCGTTGTCGACTGGTAACCTAATGAAGGCGAGGCGGACGCCAAATTGTTCCGTGACTCAGTAGCGATGCGGTTCTTTAACATTTCACACATGCTTATGCGCAAGTGTCACTTTTCTCAGTCAGGCAGTAACGCACACCTGTGAACAAGTCCAGGAGCGGTATACATCTGGTATCTGCTGCTGGGGGGAGATGGATCATCCCACACGTGACCAGACAGAGAAGGAGGATTTCATCTGTGTGTGTGTATGTGTGTGTGTAAGGCTGGGTTCACTGGTCCGCTCAATCAATATGGTGTAATGACTCTGGAGCTTCGTCCTTCATCGGAGACGAATCTTACACCACTTTGGCATTTTTGGTCACGTGCTCCACATCCACCATCAGGACTTTGACCCGGGTCAGGGTCCAAATATGCTCCCCCCACCCCTCCAACCTCCAGGTGTCCCTGTGTGGTGCCCGTTTTTTTAATTTCTTTAACTTTATTCTCTTTATTTATTTAAAGGACAGCATTTAAAACCATAAATTATTGCCATCTCATGGACAACAACAACAAGACGGTTACATCGGATTTAGCAGGTGTGCTATTTTCCATCCGTAGTCCTTGTTTGGGTTGTGGGGCTGGGGAACACACATTACATTCATTTAATCATATTATATTTTCAAATTGAAGTGAAATATTTTAAAATTGAGGGTGCATTACTGTTTGTGTGCTATTTTCCATCTATAATTCTTGATGGCGGGTGGGGAGGTTCATAATTATTGTTAATTTGTTTAGTTTTTTTTGCTATAAAACCCAGAATATTGGGTGAATTGAGTTATATCTCTATTTTTAATAACTATTTTCAATGGAAGGCCTGATATTGTTGTGATTAAGAGGATAACCTAGCTATCTGTGGGAGCCTGTTGAGCATGTTTGCATAATGAGACGAAGACACAGGTGCGTATATAATAAAACAGTTATTTATTTTTGACTTGAAACTAAAATCGTCTGAACAGCACATTACAAGGGCGTTAAGATATTTTCTCCAAGGCTCAGTGATCACGTTTCATACAGTACACGTGGCATGTACACTGCATCTCCTTCAAACTAAAAGACAGAAAACAAAAGAGAGAAACAAGCCCCGTCCGTCCGTTCGCCCCTCCGTCCGTCCGTCCTGGAGAGAGATGTCTGATTGTACGATCACCCGCCGTCTGTTTGGTTCTAAGCCACAAAAGAGAGAAACCGGGCCGCCTGGTCGCGGCAGCACAGGAGGCACAAAAGACAATGACGCACACAGGACATCCCATAATACCCGCCGCCGCGCACGGAATCGGGGGCGGGATCCAGCTTCGGTTTGGTGAAGGTGACGAGGTTGTGACCAGGAAACTCAGCGATTTGTGTGACGGTCAAAACAGCATTTAATGTAGAAAAAAGGAGAAGAAAATAAAGGAAAATAAAAATAAAAATAAAAAAAAGACGGTTGCTCCTCTCCCCTCCT
>OMPJ01009031.1:0-16930 GCA_900312935.1 Carapus acus | reverse complement strand
ACTATTGTATAACATGCCCTTTTATATGAGGTTTCACAAAGAGCCCATTTGATCAGAGGGTTACGGTGCGCGATCGTGAGAAATGCAACTACATGGTGGTAACCTTTGTTTAGTCCAAAATGGTGGGCTGACCTCATCGCTTTTAATGCATAGCTCAGGCCATTCAGGCCCAAGTCTCACTTGCTGAGCACATTGAATTCAGTAGCCTGTCACAGATATTGCCCCTCAGTTATCTGGGTCTCTGGCTTGAAGAGGAAGAAGAAGAGAAAAACAACAGTTTTTCAGTGGGGCGACCAACAATGTCCGCTGGCTTTCCATCCTTTTAAAACAACAGCAAAAAAAAAAGAAAGAAAGCAAGAAAGAAAAATGCCACACAAGAGAAATACCAAGCAGTTTGTGGACTAATTCTTTAGTGGTTTTAATATACACTCTACAATAAATATCTCCATCATTTGAAGTAATTTACATTTTTACAGTAAAAATATATTCATATATGTAGAAAAAAAAACAGGTTAACCTTCTGCAA
This sequence comes from Carapus acus, assembly GCA_900312935.1. Taxonomy (NCBI): domain Eukaryota; kingdom Metazoa; phylum Chordata; class Actinopteri; order Ophidiiformes; family Carapidae; genus Carapus; species Carapus acus. Next base: position 16,404 of record OMPJ01009031.1, on the reverse strand, counting down.
AACAGCCTCCTAAAGGCAAACTAGCGTGTGGGCTGAGACGGTAGATACTGCAAACACTGGGTCGTCCACAGATAGCTGCCGTGTCTGTGTGTTCACTCTTCCTTTTCCTCACTGGCTCATTTCTAACCCAAAGTTTGACGTGCGTACATTGCGTTCACATCCGCATCCTGATTTAAGGAGAAAGAAATCCTACCGATTCCTGCCTGAATTGGAAATAACTAGGAGATTAGATAGTTTTACATAGAATCCAGTACAGCTCATTACATAGTGAGTCCACACGATGTTGCAGAAATGTAGCAGTGGGCACTTGAAAAGTCATTTTTTTGTGGGGGGAAGGCGGGTGCCTCTTCTCTCCTCTAGTGGTTCTTCCATGTTAGTTTGACCCACTCGGCAGTGGCTCTCCAGTTCTCAGCGCCCCCCCGAGCGTTGGTGATGGGAGTGTTTAGTCCTCTTGCTGTACGGGTGGACGGGAACGGGGAGAGGGAGGGCGTCGAAGGGTCTCCTCTCGCTCAGTAGGTGCCCCCTGGGCAGGCGCTTCATGAAGTGGGCCTCCCTCTGGTGCTGCTTGGTCTTGGAGGCCTTCCTCGGGCGGCCCTTGCGCGTGAAGGCCATGTACCAGCCCTCGTACTTGGCGTTTTGGAGAGCCGTGTAGTTGTTTTCCAGCACGATCTCCGTGAAGATGCAGTCTTTCCCTCGTCCTTTCCTCTGGGAGAGAGCAGAACGAGGAGAAGTTAGGAGGTATTTTGTGGAGGAGGAGGAAGAACACTAACTTTGCGAAACACCAACACAGAGCAACAAGCGGTGGTACACGTGATACACGGACTCCATCTTACCTTTCCGATCAGTTTCCCCCTCTTGTTCATGCAAATGTAGTATCCCGTCTTCACTCCTTTAATGCGAATGCGGCTTCCAAAGGAATCCGTCTCCACCTCCAGTTTAGCTGCACAGATAAACACAATCGTCACACCGACACCTCCAAATCCCGGCTCGAAGGCTGAGGTTCAATTTAGAAGTGCTGCGCTCTGTGTCCGAGGATCCTTGTCTTGAGAGTGTGTGAGTGTGTATGTTGCACTTTTCCCTCACAGCATATCACACTTTGCCGGCCTCCCTCTTTTTCTCTCATCTAAACTTGCTATCTATTCTTTTTGCCTGTATTTTTCAATGTCTTTTACCCTTTCTCACAACATAAAACAACATAAAAATCAGCCACGCCAAAAGACACATATCTGTCAGTGTATATAAATGAATACATATATATCTAGACATAGATATTTGGAATGTTTATGGCTATAAATGTTATGAGTTGCGAGTGTTATTCCATGACATTATTCCGTTGTAACTCCAGTAAACGACTTCAGCATTCCACTACAGCTGGGACGTTGCATAGTTTGTGATGTTGCAATATACTAGTCAGAATTCCTCATTGCTATTCACCACAATTTTTTTTTATATGCAGCAGCAGTAGCAGCTCTGTGTCACACTTTTAGAGTGTAAAAAACTGTGATAACATCACGTCACCATCGCCAACCATCACTCTGTCACGAGAAGAATCACAACCAGTCATTGTAAACTCAGCAAAGGTGTCGTTTACTCTCCTTCTCAAGCCATTTGAGACCTGAGGATGCCAGGAGAGCGACAACAGCACCGTTACGGACATCAGCACCAAGCAGCAGTCTGATTCGGGTCCGTTAAAAGAGTATCGCCCACTTAACGTGTGTGTGGGAGGCAGATAAATCGAAAACACAAAAGTGAGGCATGGGGAGCACAGTACAGGTGTACATTGAAAGCCTCACTTCACACTTAATAATTTGGGTCAACCACTGAGTTTTAAGGCAGGGAAAACTCCACATGAAATGAGCCCTCAAAAAAAGCATGGATGGACAGATGGATGGATGGATGGAAGGATGGATGGGCGGATGGATGGATAGAAGGGCGGTGGTGGCAAGTTGCTTTTTGGTGACAATAATTCCCTCACAGTTAGAGAGTGAAAAAGCCCATTGTGCGGCCCATTCTAACAGGTGTCAGGACATGAAATATCTTCATAATAAGGCCCCGTGAACAACAAAAGGCAAAGGCTGATTCCTCTGATACGTTTATGATAAAGTAACACTTTCCCGCAGCTGAAATATGCAACCACAGCATCCAAACAAAGGCCAGACTGTGCTACCCTCTTTTTTTTTCTTTGATTGCTGATTGTAGCACAATTTGTGCACTATCTCAACAATCATTGAAAACACGCTAGTTTTTATGTGTGGTTCTCCAAAATCTCCCTTTAAAATAAATAAGCATTTGAGTGTTTGCACTGGGTTTTGACTGGCGCGGTCTTTCACAATAAAAGTCACTTGAATGTTTCGGAGGATATAAACATGCCCTTGTGAGCGTATTTGAGCTGAATCATTACGTCTGTCACTGGTTATGTCACAGTCTGATATTATATATCAAACAAAAATACAACAAAATCGAAAAGTATGTACAAAATTGGTCCTCCGTGATTGTCCACCGTATGATTCCTCCCGGCACCTGTAGCTCTCATGCCAATACTGTGTGACGTTTACGGACAAGGCCGGAGCGTGGGAATCTACCGTAAAACAGAATTATTGCTTCCCTAAAATAAATATTTCAGCCATTTATAATTATGACACCCACCGTGCACAGCTCCGTCGTCTCCGTTGGCGTTCACCCTCTTGTTGCCGAGCACCTGGACGTGTTTGCCGCTGGTTCGGCTGTACAGCTGGTAGGTGCGGGTCAACCTGCGGCTCATGCGGTCCGACAGGCGGCTCTGCTCCGTGACGTGGTGCCTGAAGTTGGGTGGAGATTGCACCGAGTTCTGCCGGTGGACGGAACACACACGCACAAAAACAAGGCGTGATCGGGCTGGAAACTGCAACTCCAACGAATATTTCCCGCGGAGTAGTGGTCAGTCGAGTCAAAAATATGTTGTTTATCAACGCGGCTGCGCTCTCTCACACACTCGGTGTGTTGCCGCCCGTTATTTGTCCTCTGGGGTTTCCGCAGATTGTGTTTGGGGAGATGCTACCCTCCCTCACTTTTTCTTTTCTTTTCCTTTCTTTTTCTTTTTCCCTAAACCACCGATGATCTTTCACCTCTCCGTCTCCCCGGACTATTTCCTTTGACTTTTTTCATTTCAGCCCCGCTCCATCCACATGTGTTTTAACTATTACTTTTCTCCAAGCCGAGGCCTTACCTCTTTTCAAGATGTTTGAAAAGTTGCCAAAGCGCTCATAGTAAAATGTTTTCATTGTTATTGCGCCCTGTCGCAGATGCACAGACGAAGCCGCGAAGCTTTTACAGTTCATACGTTGTATCAGGTTTATTGAGGAATCGTTAAAACACACATATAAATAATCATAATTATTATGATAATAATAATTCTACAAAGCGTGGATTTACCTGTGCGTAAAAGCAAACTGCCGTGAACTGGAGTAACCTATAGGGCGAGAGGAGAAGAAAAGAATAAATTAAAAAAGAAAAAACAAGAAAAAAAGCAGAAGAAGCATCCTTAAAGTTGATATGCTGTATTTGCGGGTCATGTAATCTCGGTCAGGACTTTTACTCACAGATAACCGAACCTCGATGTTCTCAGCCTCATCTTGTAATAAGTCAAATATTGCTTCATGAATACTCCGCTGATCCAGCGCTGGAACCTGCCGAAATAAAAACTCCTCCTCGGTGCGAATTCGGTCTCACTTTATGTCCCCCTTCGTTACACACGCAGTGCGATCGTCGCTCCGATGGAGAGATCCAAAGCTGTCAGGTAGAAGATCCACACGTCCAGAAGCTTTACAGCGGCCGAGGGCGCAGCCTGGGCTCAATCTGTGGCTCATCACACGTCGTCGTCCAAAAAAATCCCCATCATGTAATAATTCCACTTTCAGTTTCAGTGACGCGCCGGTGACCTGGTGCGTTTACGCGCTTTTGCGCCTTTTTCACGCAGACGCAGTCGAGTCGCGCCCGGAAAGTTTTGGGAAACACGGATGATGGCTGCAGGCTGTGAGAAGCGATGAGGTGGGCCGGTGTTGCCAAGGTCTGGTCTGCTTCGTCCTCGGTGCGCGTTGAGATGCAGGTCTTGTCCAAACGTCCTCCCTCCCACTCGTCAGTCCGCGGCGCTCGCCTCCTCTCCAGCATCCTCCGGCTCCCTCCGCGTTTAAATACTTCAACTTGCGGGAAAGTCAATCTCCCGAACGCCCCGCCTGCCCCTCGCCAGTTTGAAACTTAATCCTTCACAGTTTGCACAGCACTCGTTTGGAAATCTAAATCCCATTTACGCTAAATTTGTTCGCAATTTGCACAGAGGGGGAGTGAGAGAGGAGTGAAATAGTCAAAACTTCGTACGTTCGTGCAATTACACTCAATTACCTGCAAATCTTATCTTATCAAGAATAATGTACAAGAATAATTTATTAACCCTTAGATGCACAACCTACCACTATACAACGAGTGGGGTAAATTTTTTAAAATTCTCACAATATTGCGAATTTTCTCAAAATGAATGAAAATATAAATAAAGAAAAATATTGCCTCACATCACAAACGTGTTCAATGAGGAATACCCGGAATATGAATATATTAAAAATTTTCTCTTGAAAGATTTTGAAGAATAACAACCCCTGAGGTCATTTTTGACCCCACGTGTGCATCTGAGGGTTACTGCAAGTCAAATTCTCACCAAGTGGCTAATGTTATTACATTTCTCTATTTTCACCTGCGTCGAACAAACCGCGTTTTGCTTTTTAAAAGTAGACATGTCCACACGGAAAAATTCCCTGGCATGTACTTAAGAAAATCTACAGTTACATTAACTTATTCCCAAACTGCAGGCTGGAGGTTGTTTGGTGGTCCCGCAGGACGGACCTTGATGTACTTTTTCATCCTCCATATGTAAGTAATATGTATTCCATGTGAGCACATGACACAGAATGGTTTTCACATCACATCTAAACCATTTGCCGGGGATACAAACGGCCTCTTGCTGACAATCCCTCTTCCATTACCTTTGGCGATATTGGTTTGATTTTTCAGTAGTGTGTCCAGGCTCTTTCGTGTTCCTTTTCACCCTGAGATTTCTTACGCTGCGTTTTTTTTTTTTTTTCTTCTGTCTTTTTTCTGCTGTTATTTTTCTCTCCGGCAACAAAGGCCCAGTGTGTCTTCAAGAGAGGGAGTTTGTCTGTCACACGCTCGGCGGGAGGAGAAGGAGGGAGCGGCTGGAGCATGGCCGATGGATGTACGCCGTCTCAGCCCTGCCAGTCAGGAGGAAAATGACAAAACATGTCCGCCGGTTGCGGTGTCCCACGTGTGGAGAGATACGCTCAGAATGGAGGCGGTATGGAGGAGAGTTTATTCTTCTTCGGGAGGCGCGTTTGCAATCTTGTAAGGTGAAAGGGAAGGAAGGGGTCAACCAGTGGGAAGACACACACACACACACACACACACACACACACACAAATTGTCTTGAACTAGGTGGAGGGTTTTGCCCATAAGACGTGTCATGGACTAAATTCTCCATGCTGCTGAACTGCAATAATAGATTTCGACAACCACAGTGAATTACAATATATAAACTTTATGTAAATATGTTTTCTTTCTAAAATATTCACATATTCCCTCACATTTTAATTTCACAGTCTTTATTGGTTGTTATGCTGAAAAATAGCAATAAAATAAACCAGGAGATCTTTAGACAACTCCTCCTGCCTCCCCGCACTTTCATTGTGCTCCCTAGGGGGCATGCCCCCCAGTTTGGGAACCACTGTGTTAAACAATTGCAATATGACTGGTGGGCGGGCAAACTAGGGCCCATGGGCCGCATTAGGCCCAATTATATTCTTGATCTGGCCCTCCAAAGATTGGTACAGAATTCAATTCAATTCAATTCAATTCAATTCAATTCAATTTAATTTAACAACAAAACTAACGCCACAATTTGATGCAAAGAGGTCTAGTAAACAAAACTGGTCTTATTAACTTAAATAATGTAACATCCTAATGGTTTTTTTTAAGGTTCTGTTTGATATGTTGGCACCTTTTGCTAATGTGGCCTGTCTATCAAAATTTAAAAGTCAATATGGCCCCTGAGCCTAGATCTTTGCCCACCCCTGATCTAACTCCACAACCCTGTTGCTTGTGAACAAATGTGAAAATTCTGCCCGCAGGTCAACATTTTAGGGGGCTGCAAAGTCTTGGGGTGCACACACAGTGCTGGAAAAACATCTCACTGTGTGAGTGTGTGTGTGTGTGTGTGTGTGTGTGTGTGTGTGTGTGTGTGTGTGTGTGTGTGTGTTTGTGTGTGTGTGAATGACTGATTCCTCCTCTCTCTTACCTGTGAGCTTTGATAAATGCAGGCCCAAATTCTGGGCGCTAACACATGGAGACATTTTGGAGCCCTCACAACGAGCAGCTGCAAAAGTATATACAGTATATATAAGAAAAAAGTCTAATTGTGTGAGTTTAGTCGCCAGCGCAGCTGTAAATCAGTCATTCGGGCTAACGTGAGGGATTTAGAGGGTGAAAATGTACCTGCCTTATTAGTTCCAGTGGGACACTGGAACAAGTGATTTTGCAACCTGGAGCGATTCAGCAGGTCACGGCGAAACATCTGAGACGCGTCTGAAGCGCCGGCTGCAGACACGCGTATTGAGTGTCGCTTAAATGAAGAGACATTCGTCACAACACCTTCGCCACCGTCTGACATGGTGGGTATTTAAGGCTGGAGTCGCTTTTGGTATATTTGGCGGCCGACCGCAGAAAACGTGCCTGCTGAGCCCACCTGATGTCCTCCAGCTGGAGGGTCTCCGCTCACCTGAGCACTGCTGCTCAGCACGTGTGGAGGAAATGAGGGCTGACACGCTCAACAGGAGTGGCAGATTTTCAAAATAAGATTCTGAAATTGGAGCCTGAGCAGTCTTTTAACCCTTAGATGCACACGCGGGGTCAAAAATTAGCCCAGGGGTTGTTATTCTTCAAAATCTTTGGAAAGAAAAATGTTAATATATTCATATTGCAGGTATTCCTTATCAAACATGTTTTTGACATGAGGCAATATTTTTCTTTATTTATGTTTTCATTCATTTTGAGAAAATTCTCAATATTTTGGGAATTTTAATTGGCTTATTAGGAGGTAATTTGAGGTTGTGCACTCAAGGGTAGATGAAAATAGTAGAGATGTCTGATAATATAGGCCCACCAATATTATCGACCCGATATTAGCATAAAAATGTAATATCGGTATCAGATTTTTTTGCTTTAAAACCGATAAAATAAAAAACGATAAAAATACAATAATGCTTGCGTTACTCTGAAATAGTGCATATGCGCCCCTAAAGCATTTACCGGCGCACATACCGGTATCGGCTGTTATCGGAATCGGTAAATTGAGAGTTGGACAATATCGGCATATCGGATATTGGCAAAAAAGCCAATATCGGACATCCCTCGAAAATAGTGCATCTGGTTTATTCTCAGTTTTTTAACGATCTTACTGAGAACTTGCACCCTCATTTATTTTCTCAAAAACAGAACCTCTTATCGTGATTGTGCCTTGAAAAACCAGCAAAATGTTCAGTGGCGTCAACAACAATACCCGCCAAGTGTGGCACATCATTCGCTCACAGATGACTGAGGAGGTCTTCATCGCTGTTTAGTTATTCAACCGCCATAAATCCTGTCCTGGCAGATCTTGTCCAGCACTGCACTGTCATCCCTTTGACTTCACTCCTCACAACAATCCGTAACAGCTACTTACACTCAAGACACAATTTCCTCTCCGAGGGGGAGCCTTGCATCACATGTCATTGGGTGAAGGTGACCTGTCAGACGGGTTTGACTAAAGCTCTCCAGATTGTACATGAAAGCCTCCGCTGCTTCTCCGACATGCCATCAATTAGCATCCCCCGCTTTTTTTCTTTTTTCTTCTTGGTTGTTTTTCATATGCCATGGTGCCAGGTGCCTGTCCCTTCCAGGCTCCCAGATACCTGCTCCCCTGGCGTCTAAATGAACACACAAGTAGTGTGAGGGCTTGACGCCGCTCCAAATGCTGCTACATCTTTGTCTTTTCCCCGAGCCCGTCACTGCTTTTCTCATTTGGACTTCACCCAAAGCTCGAAAAGTCCCGGTATCAGCGAACGGGGTACAAAGCCAGCAACCGGTACGGGCTGGGAAGAGGTGGGGAAAGAAAAAAAAATCCTACAGACAAGCTCCTTGGCGATGGTGCACGGTGGTTATGCCTTGAAGAGGAGTGACTGAATGTCTGAAAAGGCCCCGGAGCAGAACGAGCAACGGGAGAGGCGCTATTCTCGCGAAGCTTAAGCAAGACATAAAAACACACACACACACACTCTCTCGCACAGACTCGCTTACTTACTTACTGGCGTGAAACAGAGCCAATGGAAAGGTAGACACCATCAAGCGAGAGGAAAAGCAGAACCGGTGAGAACGACGAGCGGGAGCGTGTTGGAGTGGAAAGAAAATGTTTTTTGGGGGGGATTGTGGGTGTCATCTGCAAATCTGTGTCGCTCTCTGCCCAAAATCTCAAAGAAATCCTGGACCACCTTGGGATGTGTGGTCATTATGGGCTGCAGCTGTCTCGTGGATTCTAGAATGCGAGTGTGACCGCAGTAGGAAAGCATCACTGGAAGTTATGTTTGTTTTAAGATAATGTGACGTGCAAATCATTCTTTTTTTTTGTTGAAGAGGAAAAGGCTGAGGGAAACAGTGTCAGAGTGTAGATGAGAGAAGATCCCCGCTCTGGATCCTACACGGAGGTTTGGCATGGAGCTCAGACCTTTCCAGGTGCACCCAAGGTCACCACCTAGTGAAGTAGGGGGTGTTTCACTGTAGACATATTGTAGTTTGGTGTGTTGTTTTGCACCCGCATAGGCCAAAAGAACTGCAAATTGAGCGTCAAATCTCTGATACCTGCGATATTTCTGTGATTTGGCTCCGTGTGAGCAAGGAAGATGTGTCCAAAGCTGAAAAATAAACATGTCTGTAAAGTGAGAGAAGAACTTCTGGCACAATCACACTTAGAAATTCACACTTAGAAATCAGGCCGGGTGCAAAAAGGAGAGAATCACAGAGCAAACCAACAAATATTCTGCAACCTTGTCAAGCGTTTGCAGGCTTTGTTCAGCTACTCTGTGGTCCCGCCCCACCAACGGATTCTGCTGGCTCCCTCTGGACTCCTTTTTCTGGCTGAATCTGTTGTGTGTTTTTCCAATCTTTCTTTTTCCCTTCCAGTCTTTCATTGGCGTGTTTCAGACTGAGAGGATTTCCCTCCGTCTCATTTGTCCGATTGGCTCACAGAGGTTGACGTCAGGAGAAACATATCAGCCTGAAATTAAGCTTTTCTTTTGATTTTGGCTCCACGTTTAAATATATGGGGCGACACTCTTTGCCTCTGCTAGCTTAGCAAACACTATGGAACTCAACGTCTTTGATTATTATTCACATAGACACAGCAGTGCACAGGAAGGTGAAAGAGAGTCCACGAACGCCTCGTGTGGCTACCCAACCAGGTTTCCACGCTGACGTAGTGAGAAACAGTGAGAGTCGGCGTCACAGTCTCACGGTGACAATACGCTCAGGCGACGGTGTCACGAGCCCGGTGGCTGAGAAAATTTGGAAAAAGAAGCGAAAGTTCCCACCACTGAAGGAAGGCTGAGCGCGGCCTTAGCCAAAGTACTTATTCATGTTTGAGTGCCTGAGTGAGTCTTTAACTGGCTGAAACGGCTGTCTGGGACTGACCCCCGCGTGTAGAAGTGATTAAGGGGGCCCAATTTTGCCATAATCCCAATGTGTTTGCATAATGACCCTAAGTGATTTTCTGAGTCGTATTAAAGCTGCGCCTCTCTGCTAAAGCTGTTAGCCACACTTGCCCCCAGAACAGGACCAGAGCAGGTTCGCTTTGTCAGCTTTTGCTTTTGCTAGCAACCACCGCCACAGCCATAAATAGTGTGTTTCACTGCGCGTTAAGTTTTGACACTTGTGGCACACGACTACGCCTCATAATCGGAATCGTAAATATTTTAAGACGCAAAGCAGAATTGTTGATTCAATGGTAGCAGCAATACCAGCATTGTTAGCAGCAGCATTGTTTTATGAACTCATTGTCCTCAACTTCAGCAGGTCAATAAAAATACTTTGTTTATTACATTGTAACCTGGTGGCTGAAGGCATCCGTGGTAAAAGGAGATATGAGGACATGAGAATGAATAATGAAAGATAAGGAAAACATAAGGGAAGGAACAGAGAGGAGAAAGCAAGAAAGGAAGGACTGAAATTTTACGATATTCCTGCAACTTTACATCAGCTCTGCCAATAAATTAGCCTGTGGCGGCCAACAAAGCAGATGCTAACACAAAATTAGCTAGAGTACGATTTCAGTGGGTCTGTGCAACTTCTTGAGTGACTATAACATGCACACGAGCGTGAGGAAGACGCTCCTCTTCCTCATCCCCCTCAGTTCATCTCGGCGCGTGCGTGACCCGCCGCGTCGCTCGAGAGAAGGCTACAAAGCTGGCAGGCCGTCCCCGGGGTGGCGTCTCTCTTCCTCCCCCTCCCGTCCCCGTGGCTTGGACGTCCCCTTCCAGCCGCTCTCCTCTGCCCCTGAACCCCCCACGCCGTCTGGACGCTGATTTACGGTCTTGTAAAAACATCGAAAGTAGCATTGAAAACGGTTTAACAAAGTCAATAAAAGCAGACATCATTCCTGCTATCGGGAGCTGGGCGAGGTTCAGAGGGTCGGGCCGCCTTTCCTCCCCTTCCGCGCCGACTTTTCCATCTCTGACCTTTCTCTCCTCGTCGGTCATCTGTGTCCTCACCCCCCTCCTCCTCCTCCTCCTCCTTCTCCTCCTCCTCTCTCTCCCTGTGCCGCTTTCATTCCGTGCACGGCGCGGCGGCGGCAGCGGCGGACGGGTTGGAGAAATGGCTTTAGCAGGCCCAGTACCTGCGGGCCCAGCTCCGGGCGGCTCTTTCATCTGGGCTCTGGAGAGCGAAGCCCCCCGGCCCTGAAACAGCTGTGCCGACCCGAGCGAGAGGACCATGAAAAACGCAGAGAAGAAAAGGGAGGAAATTCACCGCTCCCCACGGGAAACCTGCCTCTCTTTTCGTGCCTCTTTCTCTCTCGCGCGCTCTCGTCCTTGTTCGCTCATTATCTCGCAAAGACTTCTGCCTGGCTCCGTCCCCTTCCGTCCCGTCCTGCAGCGGTCCTACGTCTTGGTTCCGTTCAGCCTTATTGTTTGTCGGCCTCCACGGCCCAACAGTTTTATTTCTACCTTAGAGAGGTGGACGCGAATGCACAGACCATCCGTTAGCATCCATTAGATCAGGGGACACCAACCTCTTTGTGATTCAGGACTACTTCATTGGCACTGGGAAGTATGAAGGGCTGACAGGACCTATTTGACACTAATGTCCAATTAACAAAGCTGCATGGGACACTTTTAACCCTTAGATGCACACGCGGGGTCAACAATGACCTCGGGGGTTGTTATTCTTCAAGATCCTTATAAAGAAAAATTGTAATATGTTCATGTTCCACGGATTCTTCAATAAACATGTTTGTGACATGAGGTAATATTTTTCTATTTTATCAATGTTTTCATTCATTTTGAGAAAACTCAATATTTTGAGATTTTTAATTGGGGTCAAAAATGGCTCCACTTGTGGAAGAGTGTAGGTATATCCAAGGGCTAAGTAATAATAATAATGATAATAGTAGTAGTAGTGGTAGTAGTAGTAGTAATAGTAGTAGTAGTAGTAGTAGCAGTAGTAGTAATACAACGTGAAGGGACTTAGTGGTAATTAACACATTAACAGACATATCAAACAGAAAAAAAGCATTATGGTGTTAAATCATTATCACTACTTTTGGTTTTCACCCATCTTAACCAGTGCATCGTAGTCTGGTGTTAGTTTTGTTGTTGTAGTTTTTGTTGTTTATCTTTAATTCAGTCAAAATTGTGCATTCCTTGCCATCTTTGGCGGGCCAGATCAATGATACATTGGGCTTGATGGGGCCCATGGGCCATAGTTTGCCCACCCCTACTGTAGAACATGCCTACTGGGCCTTAAGTGGTCCCTGTGGGCTCTCTTGTGCCCGCGGGCACAGTGTTGGTCAATTCTGCGTGAGATTTTCTCCTTGTCCCACGAAAGTCAAAGTCAGAGTATGACGTTGACTCCTAAGTTGGTTCTTACGCGTCAAACGTACCCCTGTGCGACGTAAAAACAGAGACTCGGTGTCACAGGATATGCTCAGTGACAAATGTTGACGATAGTATCCATATGTGACATGTTATTACTGTTCTATCATGTCATATTTTATCCTGTGTCATTTACATCTGCGTAGGTATAAAACATTTGCACCTGTGTCTGGTTTTAATTTGGTGATTCCCACTCCTCCCTCAGCGCTCTGACAGTTTCTGAGGCCCGGCCTGACTGCGTCTCTGCATGATTTCCATCGACAAATGTTAACACTGGTGACGACCACGGCTTCATCAATCAAAGCCTCCCAGATCTGAAGAGTTTTGCGAAGGAATAATTTGCTAGCGAACATCAGAACTCCATTAAGTGCGGCCATCTGTAAAGCTTTACCTAAATATTGTGCAGCCATGTTCGGGCCTCATTTTCTGACTGTGTGATTCCAGGACCTGCGTTCCGAGCTCCCAGAATTCCTCAGGCCGGCACGCTCAATTAATCACCGACCCAGCTGAGTCATACGGCATCGCACGGAACACAAGGGCGACCACGCCACGCGATCCCGGCTCTGCCCGCCTGACGACACCAGGCCTCCGCCCTGCGTCGGGGCTGTTCGGTCGTGCTTCATTTCCAGCTTCCCAGCTCGGGTTAGCTTCAGATTAGGTCGACGGATTTTATTTGACATGTTTGCGACTTGGGATTTTGTGGAGCGCTTTTGTCTCGTTTTGCCTCCACCTTTGTAATATGGAACTTTGTTTGGGAACCGAAGCAGGTTTGTCCAAACTTTTATTTTCCAAAATGAATCCTTGCCGGGTTTCTATGGTGATATCTGTTATGGAAACTATGGAATTGTTGGGATATTTTCCTCTTTATAGTCTAGCCCAGGGGTCGGCAACACATACGGCTCTGGAGCCGTATGTGGCTCTTTAGCGCCGCCCTGGTGGCTCCCTGGAGTATTTTCAAAAATGAGCGACAATGGATAGAAATGGGAAAAATGTAATTTTTTTGTTTTAATATGTTTTTTCTGGGAGGAAAAATGTGACAAAAAGATTCTTCATGTTTTCCAATGTTGTAAGAATATTACGAATAAATATTTGATTTATCAATAAGGCTTACATAAGGCTTTTAAATTTTTTTGCGGCTCCAGACGGGTTTGTTTTTTACTTTTTTGGTCCAATATGGCTCTTTCAACATTTTGGGTTGCCGACCCCTGCTCTAGCCAATAGGAGGTGCTTTAGAGGCGTGGCATTTCTCATGGAGTCCACTTATACCTGTTCCATAAAAGCTCCATACTAATGGTGCGAGAGGTTCAGAATTACACACATAAATTTCAATTTGCCGCTTCTTGCAAAGATTGCAGTATTTGCTCATTATTCCTAGTTTACCACTCGGCCACCACTACAAATAATAAGCCTCATCTCAGGCTTAATTCCCAATAAACGAACTCATGATTCTCACATATCGCAGGACATGTCGCATTAAACCTCCTGTCTGTAATACGGCCTCCATGCAGTAGCTCAGTGTCACGTGCACACGTAAGAATTATGTTTCGCCAAATAATTTAAATAAACCCATTTGTGCCCCGACATTGATTTAGTGCTAATTACGCTTTGAGCTCGGCTGTGTACCTTAAAGCGTGACACGCAGACTAATAGAGTCATTTCTCATTCTCTGCCCATATTGTAAGTGCACTTTCAGTTTCAGCTTCTGAAAAATGAGAAAGAGAATCTGGAGTTTTGCAGTTGAACGTAATGTCCCACATGCATCATCACCATCAGTTTACTCTGTGGTGAGATCACCGTCCTGGTTTTAAAATTCCTCACACTCATCCAAGAGGTGGGATATCGTAAAAGAAAGAAGAAAAAAAAAAGAGCCATTGGTGCAAATCTGCTCCGTCCCCTTGGGCGCAGCTCAGCGTCTCCATGTTACAACCTCGGCGTTTGAGGCTTTTTAATCCTATTGCGTTGCACCGCCCGCAACAGCTGATTTGTTTGTGTTGGACGCTGGCGTGCTTGCCGGGATGTATCGCTGCTTTCATGATTGTCTGAGATTGCCATAAGTGTGTAGTTACGGCAATCTCAAGTTTTAGGATGTGGTTTTGCTCCCAGCGTGAGTGTGTGCGTGGGGTGGGAGAATCAGCATCCACACCGCTAAATTCACGGTAATTGACTTTCCTTGCCGCGTTGACCTGGCTCGCTAACAAGTGCCATGTGTTTTTTTTCACGTCCGCTGCAGCCGCAGGTTTGATTGACGGTTAATACGCTGGCTACGCAGTGAGGAAACGCAGTGTCGTGAGTGTTCGCTCGTGCTCTTTGCGCACGCAACAGGTGGCGAGACAAAAGCCAAACTGTTGTCATGTCGTAATCGCTCGTCCGCCGAAGCAGGCCAGGCTGGAGGTCATCGGCCAGAAATAAACGCATCTGTTGACCGCGTCTGCATCGTGCGGTCTGGGACGTCTGTCCCGCGGATGACGTGATTTTTGCTGTATCACGCAGGAATGTTTGGAAAGTAACGAGCTATGCGAATATCAGCTGCAGTTTGTGGCCAAGGGGTTAGCTAGCAGTGGCTAACTGTTAGCCACAGTGAGTGAGGGTGCGTGAGAACATCACAGAACACCACTTTACTACATCGTCTGTCCCGATTAGCTTCTGCAGAATAAAACAAACAGCTGTAAAACAGAGTGTCCACCAGGGGGCGACACTCCGAGTTTTTTTAAGCTTACAGTGTGTGATCAAACAAATTAAAATCTAGGGTTAGGGTGAGGGCAGCCCTGCAGTAACCCTAACAGAGGTTTGCAACTTAATGGTCGCAGCCTGAGACCACTTTTCTTTTTCTTTTTCTTTTTTCTTTTTTCTTTTTTCTTTCTTTTTTTTTTTTTTTTTTACCGTAGTAGCCAAGTGATATTTTATAAAACGTGAGTGCAAATGGGAATAGACTGTGGGTACAGGAGACTCATTCATCCATGAGATACAACCACACCCGCTCAACTTAAGCAGCAAGTTGTGGCGAGACAAGGGAATCCACAAATCCATAAAAACCATAAAACACGTAAGCTTGGAGCCATTGTGACACTTGAGCTCAAAGTGCAGAGAGAAATGTGAGAAAATTAACACAACTTGCCGGGTAAGTGGAAAGTCCAGCGGAATCAAAGGAAACGCTCGCTTTCATTGGGTGATCCTTAAAACTAGAAGTGAATTTATAACCCTGGGTCACTCCAGGAATGAAAAATAATCTGTCAATACTTGTTTCGGTTTCATTGGCTTTATCTCTTAACCGTTGGATGTACAACCTACCAATATCCACACTCTTTTTGACCCCAGTTAAAATTCTCAAAATAGGATGAGAATTGAGAAAAATGAATAAAAAACAAAATAAAGAAAAATACTACCTCATTTCACAAACACACTTAATGAGAAATATCTGGAATATGAATATTTTAAAATTTTTCTTGATAAAGATTTTGAAGAATATCAAGTCCTGGGGTAATTTTTGACCCCTTGTGTGCATTTAAGGGTTAAACAGCACTTTCGACAACTGCGAGCTGCAAGTTGCAAACCATCTCATCCACTCACACACCCACACACACACTCACACACTCACACACACGCTCATACACTAATTGGCCGATTGTCTTTTTCACGAGTAAGCAATCCTGAGCCATTTAGCGCGACGCCTCAAAGCTCCGAGAGAACGACGCCATTTGGAGCGCGAGGAGGCTTTTATGTGCCGCTCAGTCCTGGGAAACAAACACATCGGGGCGCTCTCAGGCGCATTTATTAACAAGTCACCGATTACGTGACGCTTCCCCGCCACCGCCAGGAGTATCTCACGTCTCCAGCTTTCCATTCTCTTACTTTTACGTCTTCTAAAAGCGGAGCGGGAGCTTTAATGGTGCCACAACTGTTATGGATTACTGCGTAAGTACTCCAGCAGTACTGCTTCCTGCCTGAATTAGTGGATGTGAAAAGCTTGCTTCTGAATCGACCTGGGTGTGTGTGCTCATGTGTGTGTGTGTGTTTGGCGTGGGCGGGGGGTTCCATTTCTGTCACCCCACCCTCTCGTCCCCGAGAGGACCGGCACAAGGGGAGGTCACAAGACGAGCGGCGAGGAGGGAAGATGAAGGGGCGAGGAACACGGGAGGGCGGTCGCCTGACACTCGGGGCGGTGGGAGGCGTGGGGGAAGATGACAAGAGT
>OMPJ01009029.1:0-11523 GCA_900312935.1 Carapus acus | reverse complement strand
AGACGTTCAGATTACAGCTCTCTACTACATAACTCCAGTCTGTGTGTGCGAAATGTAAATATGAGGTCGGCCAGTCGGGAAATAAATTGATTTTTTTTTTTTTTTTGTATTTACTTTGTAAACCGATAACTCTTTCCACACAGCTGCTCATCCTTCCATTCTGTACTTGTCATACAACTTGTGCCAGCATACCTAAATTCACACAGCTGGTGCATTTCAATTGAATCACGTTTTGTGCTTTTGAAAGCATAAGAAGTGGTCTGTATTCATTTGTTAAATATAGATCAAATATTTTAGTCCAAAAGTAATTGTAACTCTGAATATCATGATACAAACAGATAGGTGTTTGTGTGTGTGTGTGTGTGTGTGTGTGTGTGTGTGTGTGTGTGTGTGTGTGTGTGTGTTTGTGTCGAGAGAGAGAGAGAGGGAGTTTAGACTACCAATTATGTGCAAAATCTTGTGCATAAAAGCTGTGATGGTTTTTTCAATCGAAAAGTCTGCTTAATAAAACAAAGGCATCAGGACAGAGTAATTGCTTTCAGTTGTTCAACTAGGCCAGAGAGGGAAAGAGGCCAGAAAGCTCGAATGAGAAAATTTTAACACAGATCACCCTCGCTTTGGAGGATTTTTGTAGTTTTTGCTTGTTATTCTTGGTTTGAAATGGCTTTCACCGGGAATCAATGACTACTTTGAGTGAAGTATTGAATTTTTACCATGTTTATACCATGGCCTGAACGTGATGTTTTCTGTTTCCATCCAGGCTCGCCCTTTCTGGCCAACGAAGATCGAGTTTTGGGAGGGGTAATTGTCCTACGGTGCTGCACATGTGTGGAAGCTCAGACACCACAAAATATTCAGGGTATATTGGGTAAGATATTCCTCATTTCAAGCATAGTCTTATGCCAAGTGCCACTGTCAACAACAGGCATAAGGCAGGTGGACTGTGCTTAAAAATTCCACCACCAAACTTTGTTTGTATGCTTCAGATTGAATCCCTCTGAAGGATGGATTGCCAGTGGGCAAGTGGAGACCCACTGTCCAAGTCTACCTTTCGCAATGGTCCCTCAGTTTTAAATCCTGCAGTTTTGGAACCTTCAACTATAAAATTTCATACGGTTCGAATTCTGTCGTCACAGAGTTGAGACAACTCGATTTGTAGCACGCTCATTGATGTAGAAAGCTAAACCAAAAATCAGAAAGTTCTTTTTGCCCTGTTCTGAGAACATTCAATAGGGCATTTGATAGTTTGTAGCCTCACTGTACCGTATATTTGTTTATTTGAAGATTTGTTCCTGGTGTGCATCCAAACTGTAAAACTTAAATCCAACAGTATACTAGGAACCTCAGGAGTCTGTGGAGGTTTATGTATTCATCATATGTTGGCCTTCTGAATGTATCCTCACTTTGTCTTGAGGCAATTGCCATTTTCAGAGAATGCAGATTGTATTGTGCTTATACATACCGGAAATTCAGGTCTATAGAGCGCACCTGAATATAAGCCACACAAGCTACATTTGAAAAGAAAATGAATTGTATTCATATATAAGCTGCCCCTTATTATAAGCCACAGGTTTTCATGTCACAACATGAGCTATTTAGACAAAAAGACATAGATGTTTTTTTTTTTTAATAATTGTTATCCACAATGTACTTTTTTTCAAACTGTGCCACAAAAATTGGCAGTACGGCATCAACACAACACCAACACGGCATGACATGACATGAAAATAATTTTTTGCATCCCGAGCCATCTACTCAGTCCTCTGAAAGCCTTCGTCATTCTTCTCGCGGCTGCCTACAATGTCTCACCAATGATTTGTTGATGCCAAGCTTATGTGCAGATTGATCCCTGATTGACTGCCTGTACTATAAAAGGTGCATCATATGCACTTCTTCGGTTGTTGTTCCCGATGAGGGTGTGGGCATGATGCACAAAATCCAATAAAAACTACCGGTAGTGTCTTCCTCGGCAACTAAACTTTCCCGATATGCCTGTCTCACCTTTGTGCTTACCGCGAGACTGCCTCCCAGAGGCAGATAGGAAATAAAAGTCTCGGAAGTTAGCCGCACCAGACTACAAGATGCAGGGTTCACAGAGAAAAAAAGAAAGAAGTTGCGGTTTATCGTCTTAATTTTGCGGTAAAAAATATTTTGGTTTTCATCAAAGATGAGAACTATTGTAGGCAAGTCAGACTGCTTAAAATTTTGCAACTCTTTAATGAGTATTTTGGAATGATGAACACTAATTTGTGAATGCCCGGAACATCTGCAGAAAGTCTAATCTCAACACCACATTGAAGGATGCTGTGCTACCTGACTGTTCAATTTCAAGGCTAAGTGGAACTGCAGCCGAGTAACTCCCAGACGATTTTGACTGCCCACACCCACTCTTTTTGTCTACGTCTGCATTCTGTTTCAATCTAGGTTAAAACATTTTGCGTCTGTATTTTTGCAGTGGAATTCCTATGGAGTCACACCACGGAGAGCATGTGTGTTGGCTACATGTCCGCCCAGGACAGCAAAGCCAAGGTGAGCCCCCTAATGTTGCAGGCATTAGTTCAGAGCCATGTCACACAGTTCACATGTACAATAATTGAGCACCACTGATCAGCTTTAGTGGTTTTCGGTTACATCATTCATGTTGTTTTTGATAATTTACGGGCACAGGTTTTGCACTTTTAATGGTCTGTAGTTCGAGAAGCAATTTGCTTCACATTTTCCAGAATGAAAGATGATGTTAATTTGAAACACATGATTTAGGGAAATTAGCCTCGTGGAAAAATATCATATGTTTCACTAACGGGACACGTTGTGCAATCTTTGAGACTGGAGAATAGGAAATGCCTTTTGTTTAACTTTTCTGTAGGAGAGGTCTGCTTTTTTACAGTGTCTATGATGTATTATTCAGTTTATGGGTATTGTGTTCTACTTGATGAAAATGTTCTTTGAGGTAATCCAACTTAGAACACAAAAACTGTCTTTGCATTTGGCCTGTTTGATATGAAGACGGTAATTGGTTAATGTAATTTTATTCAATGAGTGCAAAGCAGCGCTACAACACACTTAAGTAAGCAATACTATTCCGTGTGTCCACCTACACCCACGTACTCTATCTGCACAAATGCAAATGTCCAGAGTTAAGTAAAGAATCATGATTATGATATCGATAGGTTGAACGTTATTCTAGCTTCAGGTAAGTGTGCGATTTCCGCATAACAGGACATGTTTAATAACACAACAACAAGTTTATGTTGGTGTGCTCTCTTTCGCACAAAATCATAAGCTCTGTCCTCAGCAAACAAAGCCTGTTTTGCGTCGGTGCGTCTGAGGTTTTAGTGGTGTGCAGTTTGGTGCCCTGTGTCCTGGCTTGGCGTGCTGCACTGGCTCTCTGATTTGTTTGGCTGAAGTAGTCCTGTCACTCCGCTTGAAAAGAGGGCAGTGTTTTTTAAGCCGAGGTCACATTTCAAAGCGTTCACTTGTCTGTCCATCTGTCCCGCCTCTTTACCCCTTCCACCCCCCACTCATGCTTCTCTCCATCTATGTTAATAACCTGCACTCGCTGCACCTCCCCTCACCCCTCACGCTTTTCCGTGTCCTAATGTACCACGAACAAAGTTAACCAATGTCACCCACCACAGCGGCCATCGTTGACAATCTGCATATGTGTCAAATAAGTTAAGTGGGTTTGGGTTGTGTTGGGGAAGGTGAGCATTCAAAGTCTTTTTTCACACTTGTGCCAACTTAAAGGACCAAGCACTGTTTGGAGGCAACAAATACTGCAGCAGTCAGAGTTAATTTTCACATACTTGGGCAACGTGACATGTATTTATAGTCAGATATAGGGTTTCATCTATCATTTTTTGCTTGCTGTGTCGGCCACTAGTGGGTATACAGTGAACAGGCATTACCCATTATAATTTTACCCACACTGCACCTACTGTCATTTAAACACATAGGGCTACAGTTTTTAGGGACATGATTAAACAAACTGTAAACAAACTTGGACATGTGTTTTTTGCACATGGATTTATTCTAAAATTAATCTAAAGTGGTACGTATAGTCGTATCTGTCAATCAGAGCCACTCAACCACACTTGAGTAATAAATTATCATTTCATGATGCATGAAAATTGCGTGTTGCATGCAGTTCACCAGTCTGTCAAACAAACTACAAAATTTTGCCTCACTGTACTACACTGCAGACATGCAGCTCCGTTTATGACTGACACAGAGAACCAAAGCGATATCTTTGAAAATGAATAGCCGCTGCAAGTGTCCTCCCGAAAGGAACTCCGGAGAAGACATGATTTTACGTGCATTGTGGTGGACGAAAGGGTTGCCAAGAGAAACAGTGTGACACCACGTTTGATATAGTGCTCGGACAGTTTTTCTATGGTGTTTCCTTCATACATATGGGTGATCTAAGGCTTTATGCAACCTATAATTACTGAATTTAGAATGTAGAGATGCTTAAGCCATGCCAGACAAAAGTAAGTTTGATAACATCTCTTTCCTACTTATCACTAAGCCAATGTAAATCCATGCTTTTCGCATTAGCTCTTGGTCAGGGACGTATACAGCAATAGAGGGGATGTCTTGTTAAGTTTGTACACAGAAATCGGTCTTCTCTGGCTGGTCTGGAGCGAATCATGAAGATTGACACAAGCACAAAAAAGTCTTTGAGGTATGCCATGTATTCTACATTAAGACTCAGAGAGGGTGATTGGGAAGATGTCAGTCAAACACACCCATGCCTCTCAAAAATAGGGCACAGGGGCAATCATCCAATGTAAGTTAAACCCTTATGCATGTGTACCACGAGTGTCTAGCACCTTTCAAGGTGTAGAACACCAATATTTGGCAGTGTAGTGGCAGAACTTACACTGATGTGGCAAAATGTCCCACAGTGAGAAGCCTGTTAGGTGCTGAGCACTACTGCTTTACTTTGTGTTTCATGCTCGTAGCACCTGTCCTTTGTAACATCTGCTGTTGTCGTCCTCAGATATCTTACGAAATATTTGTTCACTGAATATTAAGATGAGGGTCCCGTTTCGTTTTCTTTTTTGTGTTACACAGAGTAAATATATTTTTCCTTTTGCTCAGGCCATTGTGGTCTTGCCTGGACATGGATAAATGACCTTTAGACAGACATAATTTCTAGCTGCCTGCACAGCATGTTGGAGTGACAATGTTGCGTGGTTATTTCTAGAGTCAAATTTCAAAACAAACTCCCAGCTCATTTGATGTTGACTTTGTGGGGATAGTACACAGGTCCATTAAGTTATCGGTGGCCTTTTTTGTCATGAAGCCCTTGCATCTGTGTTGGCATGGGAAGTTGTTGAGGAAAAGATGAAGGGACAGGAAAAGTGCCGCTCCTCTTTAAGCGTGGCCCCAAATGCCCACACTTATTGGTTAAGCACATGTGTGCAACTCCTGTACACAGAAAAGCTAAGTTAGTGCGCCTAGAGGGCCCCTTTGAATGCTAACGTCTGCAGAGAACACAGACACAACCATTCTCAACCTCAGCTGCCTTTGCACAGGCATTCTTCCCATTCCAATTCAGATCCCAACGGACCGGTGACCAGTCAGTCAGGGTCCTCCTTCCTGTGCTTTCCTGCGATAAGAACATGAAAGGCCTGATACACACCAGCAGGAGTATTTAGGACAGAGGTCAGACTTTATATTTATATTTACAGAGCCTCTGTGATGAGTTGGATCTGCACAGGAGTCTCTGATCTTTTTGAGGTTAGACCATAAAGCCGTGGCAAAACAAGAATGTATGCTGGGATATTGGGCTATATTTCATAGTTTCTCAGTGCAGGTAGGTACATAGACAGTTAGATTGGTACTTAATTGATCTATCGATCAACTGATCCAGGAAATTGATATGACACTATTGTAGTGGTGCTTCTGAGAGAGGACTATTGCATTAATCGTTATCATGATTGAACAGATCTTAGATGAATGCTACATCCACAGCTCCACAACCACCGTTCACCTGCCTCCTCCTGGAGTGTTACCACTATAAAGCTCTGGCTGCTTAAATAGTCTCAGGCTGGGAAGTCCATGTGGCGTGCATCTCAGGCTTTTTGGTTATTGTCTGCTTTGTACCTCGCAGAACACGACAAATGTTTTCTATTATGGCGCATTTTGTTTTTATTATCCATCCATTGGGAATACATGGTACACGATGGTGTTTTATTTTGATTTTTTTTGAAGGAAAGAATGTAAAAACCACAACACACAAGTCAAAGCATAGTTGTAGAGCTTAATTTATCTGCTGGCGTCCTCTCTGGTGTTAATGTGTGGCTTCTCTGGCTCCTAAACATATTGGTATCGCCACACAGCATGTAGTGTTTTTGACAGCACATACAATGGAACTTTGTGTTTTGTACTTTTGTTTTGTCTCTGCCATATTTGTGTCATGTGGCTCTACCCATTGCCAGGAACAAGTTGACAACAGGGTCACCTCAATGTTGAGTCCTTTCTTGCTTTTCCCTTTTTTTCTTTTCTGCTCTTTACACCAGAATCCCTTTTTACTCTGTCTCATTCATTTTGTTTTGAATTTTTGATTTGTCTAGGACTCTAACTCCTGTGGTTCTATCACAGCAATGTACCTCAACCAACCAGTGGGAGGCACTGGTGCAGTGACTAATAACAGAATCTTTTTGGCCACCTCCACTTGTTGCCAATTTGTTCTTTTTCTTCAGTATGAAACGGTTGAAGGTGTCGCTGTAATCAATGCATCCCTGGCTTCAAATATTCAGAAATACATTATTAAGTCAGAAGTATAACACAATTTTATCTACATTTACTCAAGTTGGCAGACTCCAGTACTGTTACTTCCAGTAACGGACATCGGGCCACTCAGGCCTACCATACTGTATACTGTGTATCCTATATATATCATGTGAAACAGACAATATCTTCATGACAGCCTGAAGTTTGCTACACAAAGGAGAAGCAAACGTTGTAGGAAAAAGGTTTGTCATGTCATCATTAGTGGACTGTGAATCAGTTCAGAGTCTCTTCAGAAGCCCCTTTTTAACCCCATCCACACAAGATGAAGGGAAGAAGATGAAGGCAAAAAGAAGTCGAGGAGGTATAATAGCCCCCCTGAGAGCACAGCCATGTGTGCTGGGCCTTGTCTGGCTGTTGTCTGACTGCAGTGACAGTTCTCTTCCATGTGTAATAAGTCATAGGTCAGGCTCACACACGCACACACAAAATGGCTTAGGGGGGCATGCATCAATACAAGTATGCTAAGGGGAGCCTGGCGCACACACATTCACACTCACATTCACCCTTGATTCTGTGCCCTGGTCAGCAAGGTGTTCTATATCCCCGCAGCACCCAGGTTGGTCTTGACCTCTGTGGATAGACAGGAAGCAGTATTACTGCCATTATTGGCACAGTCAGAGTTGGTCACCTTTGATCCTGCGGTGGGAGCTTCGCTTGCACCATGACACTCAACTTCACAGCTGTGTTTGCTCCCCGACACTCCCCCTCCTGTTACTATGCTCTTCATCTGCTCCAGCACAGAGCAGCTCTAGTACAGAGCAGCCCTGCTTGCCTCTGTTGCTCCACTCAATTTACCCCCATTAGGGCTCAATTACCTCATGGGAAGTTTTATTCTTATCCAGTGCACAACAAAGAGGACTGACATTAACTTCTATTGGCATCATTGAATGCAACTACCACAACTACTCTAACTACAACATTAGTGCCTGGCCTGAAAAAGCCTACGGTCCAAAGGGGTGTTGACCTCAGAGGGCCAGTCCCCTTAAATTCACTTAACAGAGGGAACACCAAGGTCAACAAGTTGAAGAAGTCACACTGGTTTAGAGACATTTACAAGTTCAGTGGCAACAACAACCTTAAACTGTTCTGTGTTGTCTGATTAAGTATCATAAACCTCAAATTCTTATAATTGACTGGAAAATGGCTAGAGCTATCAACACACTACTGTGGTAAGATTTGTAATTTTCTGTGAAATGTCCCTACCAAATGCCTCAAATGTCTTCTTGCTCTCATCCACATTTCTTTTTTTTTTTTGCCAGCATGAGGACTCCTTTTTGTCCTATTTGTTGTATATTGGGTGAGAGGAAAGCTGTTTCAGTGCACTGCCAAAACCATTGATTTTACAAAGCACCTTTTGAATATTAAGTCACACAAGGAATTTATTCTAAATCCAAGTGAGGCATAGACTTATCCTCTCCACTTTGCACTTAAGCCTGTCTGTTCGTCTTACTCAACTGGTTTATTTGCATGTTTGTTGCTTGTTTGTGTATTTTCTTAAGACAGAGAATTTCCTTCAGCTGCATAAAGTTGTTTCTTTGTTAGACTCTTTTTGGAGGCAATTTTCCGCTTTATGCTTGCAATCCGCTTAACACCACACTTAATATTACTAACAATGGAGCTCACCTCATTTGAATGTATATTCCTTCAAAATGTAAGAACTCTGCACGTTTGTTCGCCAACATCTTACAAACTTGCTCACATGAACTTTAGATGAAATTGAACCCTCAGGCCTTCTTGCACTACTTTTCACCGTTAGCTGGCCTCAGAATGAATTCAATCCAATGCATTGGTCAGCTGTGTCTCTTTTGCTGACGCAAACAGCAGCACAACCTTCTGTTCTACAGCCACAAAATTACAGTCACAGTGTAGTAAACAGCGGAAGTGTTTGAATGATTCAGCCTGCCTTCCTTGTTTATGTCATATGATTGGTGCTTATTCAGGGGTACTCGCCAAACATCCACTCCTGTTTCAATGCAGTTACGTAACAGATTCAAAAAAAGAAAGTATGATTTTAGTCCACAAGTGACCTGCATCCTAAATTTGTGGAATTTATTGAATGAACAATATGTTTTCCTGTTTTGATTTACTTCACTCACTTTGTAGAGCTCTCTAATGTTTTTTTTTTTTTTTTTTTTGTATGCACGTGTTTCCATGTCCCCTTTTGCTCCACAGACCCACATATCGAGATTGCCTGCAGGGACCATTCCTGGCCAGTCTCTGGCCATCGAGGGAGGTGTGTGTCGGCTGATCAATGCAGTGGAGTGAGCCGCACTCAGCCCCTCACACGCTTCCTCAGCAATACTTCCACTCCCACACACACAAACACCACACATACACAACACAACACCCACACCCTACACCATCATCACCCTGCTTTACCAATGTGAAGCCAGGAGTAATAAGCTTTAGCTGTTTTAACAGGTGTCCAGTGAGTGGGAGGGGGGCGTTAGTTTGTACTTTGCGCACTTACCGCTCACCTCCCCTCCAAGTTTCCAGTCTCACCTGATGAAGAGTTTGTGCACCGTGTCTTTCTTCCTTTGTCTTTCCCAACTTAAACTGATGTCCTCCCTTTTGTATTTATGGAAAACAGGGTGGATGTTTGTGGATTTTGTAGGGCTGATCAAATGTGACTATATTTTTTAGTTTTTAGTTTTTTTTTTAGTTTTCAAAGTCCTATACCTGTGTTTGTTGACGAGATTTAAATTCCAAAACGATGTCAGAATGCACCTTGCGGAATGCCTGCGATCCCCTTTAATTGTTGTAGTCACAAATCAGTCTGCTGATGACAATACAATTGTCAAGGTCACATGTATAGACCTACTGCATATTGTATAATGTAGCATCTTGTGCATTTTTTCACATCCGAGTCATAGGACTTTGTTAGGCGATGATAGAACGTATAAAATGCGTATAAGATACATCTTACAGTGATAACTGCATGTACACAACTTAGGAACATATAAGCCACATTTTTTTTGTCTACCAGGTATCAACTAAACCATGAAACAGGAAGCTATGCACTTCCAGAGCATCTTCGAAGCTGTAGTGCTCAGGTAGCTCACCCTCTCCACCAGATGTGACTGTTAATGATCATTGAAACAGTTTATATTTATAGAGTCACGTTAAGAGAGACGTGTATTTTCCTCCTAAGAGAGAAAAAGGACTCCTGAAATTTAAAAAAAAAGGCCTTTGTAAAGCCAATGAAATGGTGCTGTTGAAAATTGCACTTGAAAGGAAAAAGGGTCTAAATTGTTTCTTCTGTTGCGATAATTGCTTGCTATGGTTTTACAGTTTCGCACCGTTAGGCCCCATTTACACTCCGAAATGTAATCTGGTCCGCCAGAACGACTCGTGGGTTCCCAGATCACACTCCACCTTGATCTTGGTCACAGTCATCCAGGTGTAAATCCAACTTGTATAGCTGTGACTCATTTGTGGAATAAAAACCATGCGTGACAGTAAGAAACGTCACCCCTGCCTCCGCCTCCTCCTCCTCTGTTGCTATGGTTGGCTATTTCATTTTAAGTATTTATGGAGGAGTTTCTTAGTTTTAAATTACAGATGATGAAGTTACTAGCTGTCAAATGGAGGACGTT
This sequence comes from Carapus acus, assembly GCA_900312935.1. Lineage (NCBI taxonomy): Eukaryota > Metazoa > Chordata > Actinopteri > Ophidiiformes > Carapidae > Carapus > Carapus acus. The sequence continues at coordinate 1,126 of OMPJ01009029.1, read as the reverse complement.
TGATACAAAATGGGGGCATAACACTTGAAGGAAAGAGAAATATCGAGTACAAGGCTTTAGTCCTAACCTCAGGACATCTGGCAATCAAGTCAAATATAAAGAGATTGCATTTGAATTCAAGGTGTAAATGGGGCTATAGATACAGTATAAGAGTTTTACTTTTATTAAAACCCTGCAGCTTACATACAGTTTGTTTGAACCTAACTTGAAAATGCAACTAAAATACAATACTATAAGCTATTGAAATTGTAATATGTGCACAGGTCTCTATAGTGCTCTAAAGCAAATAAAATCTATGTTGACAAATTGTCTTATTTTCTTGAAAATTGTCATTACAAACAGTGTTAACATCTTTTTTCTCATCAATAACTGACACCCGCAGATATTTTCTTATCTCTGCAATGTTTTATTTAGATATACTGTATTATTCCTAACTGTATGACTTTGCGTCATTGTTTTCCGAGAGTCTTTATTACACAAGCAGAACCGTTTGCTTGTGTCTCAAACTGGAGTAGTTTACATCTTGTATTAATTTTTACAAATATCTCTGCTCCTTGATTGTATTGGAGCCCTTCAATGGCTGCGGATGCTGGCCGATTCAATTGCTCTGCCAATAACGGGAGAGTACACTCTGTTATTTTTAACAGATGGATCAGTGACTGGGAAGAGAGTTTGTCCAGCTGTTGGCCCTGGATCGTGGCCACTGTAGTGTCTGAAAGGAATGTACAATAGAGATGTTGATGAAGATAAATATATTCACAGTTTAATGGAAAAGATGCCTCCCTGTCAGTGCTCCGTGCCCGGCCCGGCAGGACCAGAATATATATTGAGGATGTTTACAGCTGGTTTGCCTTTAAGGTGTAAGATGTCACGATCTTTTAGGACCACTGACGTGCAAAATGCCGCTGACAGGTCTGGAGAAGCTGCTGGGAAGTGCCGCTGCGCTGTGTGTATTTGTTTTTGTTTCAAAGCCTCCTGACCCCGGTTTGATCTTAAGGATCCATCACGGAGCAGCAATGTGTCACCTTGCCCCTTCACCCTCTCGCACCATCCTCCATTAGCCCTGATTATGTGTTTTTACAGAGCACCTCTCTTTTCATCAGCGCTAATCTGCGTTGCCTGGCGA